>WTSP01006046.1:0-32248 GCA_025331215.1 Actenoides lindsayi
AGGAAGGAAGGAAGGAAGGAAGGAAGGAAGGAAGGAAGGAAGGAAGGAAGGAAGGAAGGAAGGAAGGAAGGAAATTATATATTTTCCAAAAGAAACCGTGGTTTCAGGGAAGGTTTGCAGTCTATATTAGACCACAAAAATTTAACTTGCTGGTAAGCTACTGAAAAGTTTAGGTTGCAGAACATCATTTCATGATCAAAGCAGTTGAATTTCTCCCCTAGAATTAGTATTAACTTCAAGTTTTAAACATAATTCCTGGAAATGAAGGCCTGCTTTATCCAGTGTCCTTGTAATTAGAAATAAAGACTCTTCTTACTTCTCAAAAATTTTCAGTGTACTGCTGCTCAGAGATTGCCTCATCGTAACCTGAAAGACGGATAAACTCTTCCCCCCAGTGGTGTGTCTCAGCCATTGACTGGCAGTGGTACCCAGCAAAAAAAAATCTTGTGTTTGTGATATAAACATTTTACATATTAGAGTCATTACAGACAACAGAGTGGATTTTAAATTGCTATAAAGTTTGACACCCTAGTGTTTTCTTCAAGGGAAAACATGTCACCTAATTGATGAGTCTGCTATTACATTAGACTGGCTATGACTTTTAGGAAGTCCCCTCTTTCTCCAGCCATATCCAGAAGACAGGATTTACTCGATAGGTTGCTCAAGCCTGAGCACATCCCCTCATTTTGGCAGTGTGGGGGCAAAGTTGCTGTTGGGTGCTCTTATACCGCAGAGCTGACTGGGAAACAACCTAGAGCTAACCATGTGACTCAGCAGGTGAATGTAGGGCACAGCCTCGGCACTTGTCAGTCACACTAGGTGAAGGGGGAGCTTGCACCTCAGAAGACACAACTGCCAGGATGTCAAAAGCATTGCCTTATGAAGCTTCACCCATTGCCCTGCGTCCATTGGAGAAACTAGTCTGAGGAAGAGTCTGAGCTCCACTAACACAGTCACCAAGGGATTCTGCAGTGACTAATCCTCTAGTCATTCTCAGTCATCACTCACCTGAGACACTAATCAAGTTGACCTTCCAGCTCAGTTAGCCTCTCTCTGTACTCAGGCCTTCTCTGACTGCATGACCTGCTAGTGAGCAAGCATCAGCTCTCTGCCCCGAAGGTCTGCTGCTGTCATAAACAATGCAAGGCACCAGTTAAAGACCTTTGAAGATAATACTCATAAGTGCAGAGATTTACAGCTGACAGTGCAGGATCCAGGCAGGAGATGAGTTATACTGTCCCTTTCTTCATCTCCGAAGTTAAAACACAATCTTTGCAATACAGGTTTTTGTTTGCTACATTTCAGACTGCCGAAACTACTTTGCACTTTGATGCAGAAACAAATGTACACTTGATTACACTTGGCTCTTCCAAAGGAGCAGTGCAAGGAAACCTTGTATTCACACAACAGTTGAAACACCTGTCTCCTTCAAGAGGGAAATACACTCAATCTATCTGGCTTTTATTTTTTCCAAAGAGTGACACAGAAGTCTCACAGTCAGAAATCCACATTCTGAGGGCAGGAGTGTTCTTCAGTTTGCTGGTTCACAATAAAACTGAGTTTTCAAAGCTGAGGAAGTTTTGGTGCAAGAATTTTTATTCTTTCTTCCTCCTCAAGCCTGCACATCAGCAACTGGAGACCGATGTGCTTGTGCTGCCTTGCTTAGAGCACCACGTGTTGCCAGCTGACAGTGCTGACCAAGCTCAGCTTTAAGAACACATTCACACATGAGCGTGCAGTGCTATTTAAAGTCTCCAGGACTCTCCTTGAAAGCTATATATAAGTGGTATATATATATCTCCATTTCAGGGTCATTGAAGCACAGTGCAGACGTGAATTCAGGTGTAAGGGAATCCCAGATGACAGCTATAGCAATTATTTAAGGTATCATGAAGAGTATGAGCCTTTTAGAATATGGTAAAGGAATGTTAGACTGCTCTTCTGTTTTCTTCTCCCAGCTCCATGGTTTTGTTGCAGTCAAGAAGGGATGTCTGAATATGCTAGCACTGTGCCTCCCCCTAATTCCCTCTATATCAGACTTTCACTACAATGTGAGGGTACCTGGCAGGGAGCTTAGGCTTTCTCATTGTACAGGAAACTCAGATCAAAGAACCTGACAGTTGTCCCCAGGATGAAAGTGTTGCCATGGCAGCAAGATTTTCTTGGACTAAGAAGTCCAATTTGGCTTTTAACTTAGAAATCAAAAAAATCATTCGCAGATAACACAGCACAAAAGGTTTACTCTTCATTCGAGCATTTCTGGGAAAAAACTCAGAAGCGTAGAAACCCAGTTAATAAATGCACTACTGTTAACCTGGATCCCTTCACAGGCACAATGGATGCACTGTATTTGCCAGGTTACAGAAAAGGGTGCGGAGCAAAATTATTTGTCCTTCAAACTTTGAAAGCTCTGGCATTCACTGTGCAGAGGGAGCGGAGACATTCCAGACATACCATCATCGAGTGCCTCAACTGGAAACTCCTGCAAAAGTTGCATTATTCAGCTGCATTCAGATGAATCACTACCTAAGGCTCCTAAACAATATTAACATTACATTAACATTTCAGTCAAAGGCATTAATAAAAATAACAGATCAAGGGCTTTTTCCATTAATCATCCCTCTAAAAAACTCAAGTAATTGCCATATATTTCTACAGTTATGTTTCAAAAAAAAATGCAGTTTGGCCAGAAGCACACTCTGCTATTTCATGGTTAGATAGATATTAACTAGTTCTTATGTCTGTACGGATGATAACAATTCAGAATCATTAATATTCTTTTTACAGGACACGACCTTCTTGTGCAGTGCAACAACCCTAAATCCCACCAGTATGCAGTGAGATGAGGTAATTTTCCCATAAGCTGAATAAGTGTAAGAAACAACTGCTGCGCAGCCCCCACAACCTCACCAGTGGGAGATCTATCAAGAGACCCAGAACTGAGGACTTTCTTCTCATTTCAGGCTATAGGAACTTCTTCCAAAGTTATGGAAACACAGCTATACAGTAAACAGATGAAGGAGAGAATAGATGTTACAGGAAATATGCTGCTGTGGCTCTGACTCCATGAGTGGAGGAAAAAATTCACTAATATTGGGAATGTGATTATTCCACAGTTTATAAATTAACTTCTCACTCAGCTCACTTTTATCCAGCTACAGACTTCTCATTGAAGTACAAAAATGCTCTTCATTCATGTGTCAGAAAGGAAGGGAATGATGAGTGAACTGGACAGGGAGGCATTACTCCAGAGCCCTCCTTGCAGTCTTTTCCCCATGTCAAGAAATGAGCTGGGAACCAAATGAATACCCTTGCAGTTATGTACAAATCTGCAAATCCTGCTTCAACATTCTGGATTTTATTTTGCCCAAAAGCAAGTCTATTCCCAGTGCAGCTTCTCTTCCCTAGAGCAGCTATTAAGACTTAAGATCCTGTCAATTTGTGCTGAATACTTGGCAGAATAACTCTTTAGAGACCTGTTCCTGTTTGTAGTGATCTTCAAAAGCAGCACTAAGGACTGGAAAAAAGTGGTATTTTAACATCACGGGATGCCTGGTAACTCTTAGAAAACCAGAAGGATTGCTGAATTAGCATTTCTTACCTTTTAGTTCAGAAATGAATTCTATGAATTTTCTACAGACATGCAGCTCTGGTCAGCTGTTACTATTTTTTCAATATGCCATGTCAGCTAATCTTGATGATAGAAATAAAACCAATATTTAGACAGAAATTATCCTGAGGAGATAGAAAACCAATTTGTGAAATTACAAGTACAGAAAACGTGATGTAGAAGTAACCTTTTAACCACAGGTATAAAGTGTGACTGAAAAGGACTTAGAGACGGTCATTAAGTTCACGTTGCTGAAACAAGGACAGGAGAACTGTTGCTTGGCATACACAAACATTTGAGAAAGACAAATAGTTTTGCTTTGAATCAAAGGCATGTCCTTTGACATGTCATAGGGATGTCACATGTCAGCATTCACACTGAGTTCCTGTTGCCAAAGCTGTCCCAGTTGCTTACTCTGGCATTTCCTTAGTAACAACTCCATGTGGAGATACTAGGATGCAAAAGACATGAGCATGATGATTCTAGACAGCCAGCATGGCTTCACCAAGGGCAAATCCTGTCTGACCTACTGGCCTTCTATGATGAAGTGACTACATTAGTGGACAAGGGAAGAGATATGGGTGTTGTCTTCCTGGACTTCTGTAAGGCTTTTGACTTGGTTCCCCACAGCATCCTTCTCCCTAAATTAGAGAGGTATGGATTTGATAGATGGACTCTTTGGTGTATAATGAATTGGTTGGGCAGTTGCATCCAGATGGCAGAGGTCAACAGCTCAATATTTAGATGGAGACTGGTGACAAGCTGTGTCCCTCAGGGGTCCATACTGACACGAGTGCTGTTTCATATCTTTATCAATGACATAGACAGTGGGTTGAAGTGCAGCCTCAACAAATTTGCAGATGACATCAAGCTGAGTAGTGCAGTTGACACATCAGAGGGATGAGATATCATCCACAGGGACCTAGATGCTTGAGAAGTGGACCTGTGTGAATTTCATGAAGTCAATAAGGCCAATTGCAAGGCTCTGTACCTGGGTCAGGGCAACCCCTAGTATCAGTACAGGCTGGAGCATGAAGGGATTAAGAACTGCCCTGCAGAGAAGGACTTGGGGATACTGGTGGACGAAAAACTGCATGTGAGCCAACAATGTTCACTCACAGCCCAGAAGGCCAACTGTATCCTGGACTGCATCAAAAGAAGCGTGGCCAACAAGTCGAGGGAGGTGATTCTGCCCCTCTGCTCTTCTCTGGTGAGACCTCCCTGGAGTACTGTGTCCAGCTCTGGAGTCCTCAACACAGAAGAGGCATAGACCTGTTGAAGTGGATCTGGGTGAGGGCCACAGAAACGATCAGGAGTCTGGGACACCTTTCCTGTGAAGATAGGCTGAGAGAGTCGGGTGTATTCATCCAGGAGAAGAGAATGTTCCAGGGAGACCTTATCTAATCCTTTCAGTCCTTAAAGAGGACATATGAGAAAGATGGGGACAGACTCTTTAGCAGGGCCTGTTGTGACAGTCAAAGAAGTAATGGTTTTAAACTAAAAGAGGGTAGATTTAGACTAGATAGAAGGAAGAAATTTTTTACAGTGAGGTTGATGTAAACACTGGAACAAGCTGCCCAGAGAGGTGGTAGATATACCATCCTTGGAAACTCTGAAGGTTGGCCAGGGCTCTGAGCAATCTGATCTAGTGAAAGATGTCCCTGCTAACTGGGGAGGTAGGAGGAGTTGTGGGTGGGTGTTGGAGTATATGACCTTTAAAGATCCCTTCTAACCCAAACCATTCTTTGATTCTATGATCAGCCATGAGCATGACCTGCTCCCTTGTAGTGGCAGAGGTAGTCATCACTTTAAGAGAGTCACAAGGCAATGCCACAACACCCTCATCCTGAAGCAGACCACACTTCTACATAAACACCTTGTTTCTTTGTCATCATTAAGTCTCATTTTAATCAGAATTTCTTCTGGAGGTATCTTTAGTGGTGCCTAAGAGGAAGGTTATTAACAAGTTACACACATCTTGACATGCACATATGGATACCTGCACATGAGGGAGGTAGCATGCTAATAGCTGTCATGGTCTGAAGCATCAACCAAGAAGTGCAGAAAGCTGTAAGAAATATATTTAAGCCCAGAGCAGCCTAACTGACATCTCCCAGAGTTCCTTGTAGGTATTTAAATGTCTTTTAATAAGATCATGGGTTATAGTTGGCTGTGTTAGAAACAAAGACTTCGTATACCTGACTTAGATCTCTCCTGACTGCAGCCTGCCTTGTATCTTTGCAGAACTCTCACACTGTTGGGGAAATCACCTGTCCTGAATTCCACTCCTGTTTTCTCCTTTCAGACTCTAGGTCGTACCTTGTAGCCCAAATCTTTAATCCAAGCTCAAGCAACAATCAACTCCTCTGCCCATCCAGACGTGGGCCAAGACAAGGTGTGGCAAATACTTGGCCTTTCAGGAGGAGTGCCCTTTCTGTCTTCTAACCCTAGGGGGAGGTCAAGAGGGAAGTGGATGTCTCATTTTCACTCCTGCTGGAGCCAATCAATCCTTTCAAGGTTGATTTGCATGTAGTTTATTCACTTTTCAGAATTCTTAGCTTTTTCAAGTCTTATGACTCCTGGAACAGCTACTTACATCCCACTCTGAGGGTTGCATAAGGACTTTCACCTACCTATGTGAGTATCCCACACCAGTGCTGCCAACTATGGGCTTTCTGCACATGAGAGAAGAGGTATTATAGATCATCCACTACAATCTGAAGATCTGAATTGGGGTTTTTTTTTCCTCTGCTATGGAATATTAGGGTTTGCTTTAGAAGACAATTTAGATTTCTTGTCAGGTGGTCTTAGCTAAAACAAACACCCTTAAACACAATATTTATGTTTAAAAAAAATAAATTGTTACAATACTTTCTGTTACAATCTGATTTTCTTTGCCTAGCTGAACCCTCATGTAGTTCCATTTGAAAACTGAACTGAACTGAACCAAATTTTGACCGAGCTGCCCATAAAGCATAATGCTCTCTGTTCAACCAAGTTTCTTTATAATGTTCTTCACAGTTAGTTCTAGGTTAATATATGTGCAACTTCATGCTCTTTCAATCTTAAGCCTCCTAATAATGGACAAAGGATACTTTTTTCCTAGAAACATTTAAGCTGGGTCATCTGAGTGATCATCTGGGCTATGACCAGCTTTGTAGGACAGACAAGGAAGTTCTTGTTTTGCTTTTCTTCCGTGGCTTTAGTTAGTTTTCTGTAGGCTTTATCTCTAGTCTGGCTTTGTTCATCTTTTTGAACTTCATTTAATTCTCTTCACGTGTGTGTTACCACATTGCTGCTCCTGGCTCAATTTCCTGTATTTTCTCTATACTTTAGTAAGCATCCTTTAGGCTCTCAATTATCAACTTAATATGATTGTAAAATTACTGGTTTATAGTGTTTGTAAGATGGAGTCATTTGTGTTAATAAAAGACATATCACATTAACTGTCTTTAAGCTTTCACACACACCAGTCTGAGAGCTTCCAGAGATTTTACCTGTAGCTTCACCAGAAGCTATAACCTAACAACAATTTAGGACTTAAACATAACAATGAAACTTTAGGTTTCACAACCTCTTTTCAAAGTTCAATTAGAGATAGAATAAATTTAAAATGTGAGTAGCCTCTAGGCTGAGTTTAAAAGAGAACACACATGAAGTATTGCCACGAGTGAATTTTACGAAGGCAGAACTCAGGGCTGAACTTTGACTCACGCTTTCAATGCAGTAATTTACAGATTTGTAAAAATGGGCACTGAGCAAAGCAACGATTTTCATGCCAGTTGCAAGCCTGTTGGCTGCACCTGATGCAGTTCTTCACTTCAGAAGATCTTCAATCCCTCCAGCAAGATCTACTGCTCTGCAAAAGGACATCCCCTTTTACTTCACACTGAAGAATATCCTCTTCCCCCTAGAGTAAAAGTTTCTGAAGGGAGCCTACGCTGGCATTAAAGCTTGTTTCTAAGCTTTGTGGGTGCACCTGAATGCACAAAATGCTCCCAAAAGTAGCTGTGAAACTCTGGAAGGATGTTTTGCTGAAAGATCGCTGATCATTTCTTTGACCTCTTGCTTACGTAGGAGGCTTCACAGCATTCTAGATAATGGACATCTTAATAGGTAAATAAATATAGAATATCAAAAGGAAGTATATATGTTTACAGGCTGCTAAGATCTATATCTTCTCCATAATCAAACTTCCGCTAGAAGTGCCTGAAAAACACCCACAACATAAAACTTCCCCAAAAGCTTGAGTTAATCACTACGTATCAGTGGGCATATCTGGCAATAAACCTGTTTTGTCCTAATCAAGTAGAACCTACCCAAGCCACACCTTATATTATGAGCAGCAGATCAAACATTTACACAATACCGGACTGGAAAGTTAGTGTGCTCAGGGCAGGCATGAAATAGCCTCTTGCTTTGTTCCTGCATTGCATCCCCTACTTTTCATGAAGACAGATATTTCTAACATCCACATCTGTGGTTATTTGTGGGCTGAGGCAGTCATCACACTATACTGCCTGTAAAAAATTCCCTACCCTGGTAACTCAGAGAAGCCTTGCAATGAGGTGACCAGCATGTGCCACAGAAGACTTGGAGCTAACTAGTAGCCTGAAGCTAAAGGAAAGTTGCTTCCCTCTTATCTGTAGTGACAGTAGCAGAGAGAACATTTCCACCATTTGCAGCCAAGAAGAGAAGAAAATACAACAGGTAAGAAAAACGGGCTATGCATACAGCGTGTGGTGCAGGGAGCAGGGTGAAATAAGGCTAAGAGGTGACATTGTAATTCCTCAAAGATGCTAGTTTGACACCTTTCACACATTTCTGTGATGGTTCTGGTTTCTTTGACTCTTGACTCCAGTTGATTAGTCAAAACCCATTGTATTCTGTTAAAAGAATGCTGTGGTGCTTCCTCTCTGCATAGATACTGTGTGCACATACAGTGACAGTGTATGATAGTCACTTCCAGGGGGAGGGATAAAGAAACTGCTGCAAAGTAGTCTTCAAGGAGTGCCTACCTCCATTATTCATTCAAGGAGGTGGCTTTTAGACTGTTGTCAATCCTTTTGACAGTCTCATCAGACTCACCGCTTCTCTGGTCCACACACATCAAATTCATGAAGATAACTTGCAAGGAAAGGGGAAAGGTGAAGAGTTATGTCAGCCTCAGTAAAAAGTCACACTGATACCAGCTGACACCCAGCTTTTCTAGCATATTATGGTTAGTATCATACCTGCAAGCCAATTCCAACTTCTAAAAGATAATACACAAAGAAGGTGCTGTAAGAGCTTTAGTGCCAGGCGTTGTGAAAGGAGATCTGCAGCAGTGCTGGGAACTTTGCTCACAATGAGAAATTCACATGCTGTGTTTGAACTTGGACAATCTTTAATGCCATAAATTGGATTTACCAAAACACTTTGTGACAAGAGGAAAGAGGCCTGATAGGACCACACTGAAAACCAAGAAAAAGCTATCACCTGATACCAGCTGCTGTTCTCCCTGTGAGGTCGTAATAGTTCTTGCTGTTCCCTTGGGTTTAGGACCATAATGTACCTCTCAGGTTTTTCAGTCTTGTTTCCCATGCTAGCATTTGGGTGAGAACAGATCAATGAATTGCATAAGCACAGATCTTTCTGTCCTAAGTAAGGCTGCAAGACAATTAAAATTAGATGTATACTGATTTTATGCTCAGGATTACAGTATGTAAAAGCCTTTTTTTTTTTTTTTTTATTATAGGGTAAGAAAGATAGGTAGTTTTAGTATTCTCAAAGGAAAAATAGTTTTAGTAATGAAAATAAAAGAAGCATGCAGAAGGGATTTTAGAAACTTATAGGACTGAGATTTGAACTCATATTATTCACTTTCAAATGAGCTCAGTTCTTTCAAGTAGTCTTTCAACACCATGAATGTCCTCTTCCACTGCCAGCCTTTCAAGAGCCACTCCAAGTCACTCAACATACTGCTGCTTAGATAGAACGAAGCACAGGAGCAGATGAAACTAAGGCTTTCGGGCTTTTGCAGTGTTAGGAGCTTTTTTGTTCAGGATGATCTTTGAACAATGCAAAGCCCAACATTTTAACCTTGGATTTAAAGCTAAAAAGATTGGGGGCATGTACCAAAAGAGCGCTGCTGTTGTGGTGTGTGTAGCGAATCCCAGGTTATTTTCCTTCTGAACGGAGTAGAAGAAAGTTCAGCTGTCTTTTTGGCAGCTTTCCAGGAATCCTCTGGTGAGATTGTCGTGGTCTCGCGTCATACTATGAAAGGAGTCCAGCTCCTCATTGTCCTTGGTGAAAGGCCTGCAGAGGATGGTCTCTGCGGAGCTCAGTTCGGAATTGGCAAGCCTGCGTCAGTTTGTGCAGCATAGACACAGACCAAGGTCTCAGCCACATGGGTGCATCTCTAATTGACCAGCAATAATGTCACTGAATTAATGTGGGTAATAATGCCAGTTCGTGTCCCATAGTCAGCAGGCTGGGTGGCTGGTGGTTTCGGTAACATTGCAAAGTTTCCAGCAAAGTCAGCCAGGAACAATCCAGTTCCCTGCCAACACAGCCCCTTTTGGCAGCAGAATTAAAAGCATAGGAACTTTTCCTTGGCAGTAAAGTTACTAATTCCAAGCTTTTGCTTACAAAACTCAGCTTACTGAACTGAAATGAGTATTACAGCCTTATCCAAGTCATGCTTTGAGAACAGTTTCTCTCACAGGGTTTGTGAGATGGCATGGGAAGTTTCTGCTCTTGACTATAGCAATCGCTTTCATCTAACTTGGTTTGTAACAGAAGAAAGGGTCAGTCCAGTTTGCGATGGAGGTCACATTTCTCTCATTAACAGAGAGAGTATTCCAAGTCATTTAGGAGTCTTTATCCAGGAGACGTCAGCAAGTCTCGAGTAGAGCACTATCTGTTTAATAACCAAGAGATGGTTATTATTGAATGTATATATATTCTTGAATGTTACCCTGTTTCTATTCTCAGTTATTCATAGACAAATTACTATTTAGATTGAATCAATCTCTAAGTAGAATGGGTAACTAATATAAGCTGGTTACAAGAATAATGGTTTAACAGCTATTTTCTGATATTGATTAAACACATTAAGAAATGGGAGATGAAGCTATTTTTTATCTCCTTGAACTGCCTCCTTTTCCTTATCACAGTGATGACATCTGTTGTCTTTGCTTTCTAGTTCTTCATTAGCACAAGGAAGCAACTTTTGGCTTAAATACATTTACTGATGAAAGTCAGAAGTCAAACACATTTACAGTTTGTTTTATTTTATGTTGTGGAATTCAAGAGTTGCCCTGTAAAGAAACACACCCTACACAGTTAACTTTAAACCTAAACTTGTCCAAGTTATTACTCACAAATGATCACTAATGTGACTTTTAGTTTCCAGTAGAGAAATAAGTTTTGTAAAACAAACCAAACCAAACACAAAATGAAAAAGAGACAATCTCAGGGATGAAAGAGGTTAGGAAAAACTTAACACAAACATCAGAGCAGCGGCCAGCTCCTCCTCTGCATTCCTGATATGAATGATGATAATGAATTAAACATGCCAGCAAGCATGTACCTTGTTCTCTATTTCATCAAGAGCAAAGGTCCTGTTTTATAACAAAAGATCTACATATATCTGTGTTGCCTAGACTCTCAACTCTCTATTTTCAAAGAGGAATCATGTCCCTGATCTGGTTCACTGCATCACAGCGAATGGCTGGGCCAGAATAAAAGAAGGGCACGGGGAGGACAATATTTCAACCTAAGTTTACTACGGGACACTTCATTCTGTGAAAATGTGGCCTTACTTGAAGGTAATGCTAATGTCTGTTTAGCAAGGCAAGGGTACTTTTATATACCTGATTCAGAAAGTGAAGGGGTGGAATCTGCTTTTGACACGTAGCTCCAAGTCCAGAGTAACTTTCCAGGTTTAATAAGGAAGCCCCACTTTTGTATAAATGGGGGAGAATCTGTACTAAGAGTTATCCGCAAAGGATCCTATCCTCAGTGCTGCCTTGTAGCCCTGCAGTACCTTGAGAAACATTGACACTTGAGCTTCAGTGCTGACCCGGTTGCCATTGAGATACTGGCCCTACCAACACTGGAAATGTCCCAAGCCTAGTTTAGTGTTTTGACATACCTGAGACATGTGCACCCTGGCTCTTTTGGGTTAGCAAGCTTGCAGGCCTCAGATATTTTCTGACACTTTCCTGTAGTGTTTGCCAGGAACTCTTCATAAGTGCCATAAGTAACACTTCCCTTTTTCTAGGATTGACCATCTTCAGATGACTTGCATGCAACTTCAGCCATGGCAGTTCCTTTTATAACTTGGCAAGACCCTCCACAAGTTTCTGCTATGGAGTTTTCATACTTTTTCTGCTAAAGTACCAGGTGATGTGTATGAATTATTTATTTCTAATTATTTCTAATTTTTCTCATTATCTTCCACCCATGTGTGTTACTATGAAGATTGTAAAGCAAGCTGAGCCATAAAGTGCCTTAAGTACTGTGAGCAAGTGCCCAAAAGAAAAAGTGCTCCTATTTTAATCTAGTTAAACAAGAATTGAGAGAACATTGGCTTTGAGAGTGCAGTTGCTCAAATGTTCTATGTTGGTTCTATTTAACAACAAATTAATGAAAGGGCTAAAAGAAGCATTATGATTTCCCTTTGCAGTACCTTTTCAGTGTTGTACCTTCCTGTTTCCTCAAATACACAGGGCTCTTGTGTATTACGTTTCATGGGCAAATTTGATTTAACACAGAATTGTTTTCCCTCACATTCCCATAACCATGCACTCAAGCAAGAATATGTTTGTAGCCAAGTGTCCGGCCCAGGATCCAGTGCAGTGATACAGATGACAAAGGAACATACCTATCATGTCCTCACCTTATCTCCTGGTTTAGAAGTCAGGTTAAAGGGAATGGGGAACCAGCACATAATGCATAATTACCAGCAGTAATGCATTTACTCGCACACCCATTACTTGCACCAACTAAGAACGCTTCTGTTTCAATTCATGTTTTATGAAAACCTATTGAACACCCTTGAATTAAACTTTGAATCTAGAAAACATGGTTAGGGAGACCTTCTAGCTAGCTTACTTTTGTTAACAAGTAATGGCATCTTGATTCCTCCATCCTTGCAGCCAGTGAAAGTCACAAGCCAGAACGAGCAAGTATTTGGTGGTCAAGTGAGATGTTAGACCGTAGAGGAAGAGGTTTGGGACATTTAAGAACTTTCCAAGGCTATTCAAAGTTATATCTATATATGTAGATCATTCACCAAGTCAGGCTGAGAATGTAAGAGAACGTGTATCCTGCTGAACATTATTTTGCCATCTCCACAGCCATTTTCTCATGATAGTCAGCTCTAAAGGTTTAACGCAATTAATTCCAGGTAACCTTTCTAAGAATTCATCTCCTCTTGTTACAATGACCTTTATTTAAAACCTCTCCAAATTTCATTCTTATATACAAAGGAATGTTTATAATAAAATATACTATTAATACAACAGTATATGGAAAACCAATTTCTTCAAAGTACAGGAAAGGACATCTTCAAGCAGAGATTATTATTGCTATTACAAATGTCTTTCCTAACTGAGAAATGAGATGCAACACCTGAAAAGTCACCAAATGGGAATGGTGAGGTTGTTCAGCTAGAAGCAGCAGAGTTGAAAACAGGTTTCCTGTCTGCAAGTATTTCTTACAGACAGACAGATTTAGTTTTTTAAAGGGAACATCACAGAATGGCTTCAGGTGCTCACTAGAAAAGCTATGTGTCTCAGCATCAGATTTCTACCTATATAATGAAATTGTAAGATTCTTCAAGGTGAAGTTTAAGGCTGAAGGTCCAGGTCGCTGACTTTTAAATCCACATTGAAAATCAGAACTGGGTATAAATCAGCTGGTAAATGAGCCCACCAGGGAAGGTAACTCACCAGACCTGCTGTTTACTACCAGAGAAGGACTGGTGGGAGACATGGTGGTCGGAGGCCGTCTTGGGCTTTGTGACCATGAAATGACAGTGTTCTCAATTCTTGGTAAAGTAAGGAGGGGTGTCAGCAAAACCACCACCATGGACTTCCAGAGGGCAGACTTTGACCTTGGGAGATGGTCCTGAAGGGCAAAGGGGCTCAAGAAGGCTGGACATTTTTCAAGAAGGAACTCTTAGAGGCACAGGAGTGGGCTGTCCCCATGTGCCATAAGACGAACTGGATGGGAAAACAACCAGCCTGGATGAACAAGGAGCTTTTGCTGGGACTTAGGAGAAAGAGGAGAGTTTACCTCCTTTGCTATGAGGGACAGGCTACTCAAGAAGAGTACGGGGATTTAGTTAGGTCATGCAGAAAGAACATTAGAAAGGCAAAAGCCCATCTAGAACTCAGTCTGGCCACTGCTGTACAAGATTATAAAAAGTGTCTTTACAAATACATTAACAACAAAAAGAGAGCCGTAGAGAATCTCCATCCCTTATTGGATATGAAGGGGAACATTGCCACCAAGGCTGAGGTACTTAATGCCATCTTTGCCTCAGTCTTTAATAGTCAGACCAGTTATCCTCAGGGTATTCAGTCCCCTGAACTGGAAGACAGGGACGGAGAGCAGAATAATCCCTTCATAATCCAGAAGGAAGTGGTTACTGACTTGCTATGCCACCTGGACACCCACAAGTCTATGAGGCTGGATAAGATCCACCCTAGAGTACTGAGGGAGCTGTCAGAGGAGCTCACCAAGCCTCTCTCCATCATTTATCAGCAGTCCTGGTTAATGGGGGAGGTCCCAGATGACTGGAGGCTCGCCAGTGTGATGCCCATCTACAAGAAGTGCCGGAAGTATGGTCCAGAGAACTACAGGCCTGTCAGCCTGACCTCAGTACCTGGGAAGATTATGGAGCAGTTCATCCTGGGTGAGATCATCTTGGCAAGTGCAGGGCAACCAGGGGATCAGGCCCAGCCAACATGGGTTCATGAAGGGCAGGTCCTGTTTGACCAACCTGATCTCCCTCTATGACCAGGTGACCCACCTAGTAGATGGGGGAAAAGCTGTGGATGTTGTTTGCCTGGACTTTAGTACAGGCTTTGACACGATCTCCCACAGCATTCTGCTGGAGAAGCTGACAGCTTATGGCTTAGACAGGTGTACTCTTTGCTGGGTTAAAAACTGGCTGGATGGCCGAGACCAGAGAGTTGTGGTAAATGGAGTTAAATCCACTTGGCAGTTGGTCACAACTGGTGGTCCCCAGGGCTTTGTGCTGGGACCGGTCCTGTTTAACATCTTTATCAATGATTTGGATGAGGGGATCGAGTGTGCCCTCAGTAAGTTTGCAGACAACATGAAATTAAGTGGGAGTGTCAATCTGCTTGAGGGTAGGAAGGCTCTGCAGAGGGATCTGGACAGGTTGAATTGATGGGCTAAGGTCAATTGTATGAGGTTTAATAAGATCAACGCGCTTCGGTCTGCACAACCCCAGGCAGCACTACAGGCTTGGGGAAGAGTGGCTGGAAAGATGCATGGCAGAAAAAGACCTGGGGGTGCTGGTTGACAGCCACCTAAACATGAACCAGCAGCGTGCCCAGGTGGCCAAGAAGGCCAACAGCATCCTGGCCTGGATCAGAAATAGTGTGGCCAGCAGGAGGAAAGAAGTGATTGTGCCCCTGTACTTGGCACTGGTGAAATTGCACTTCAAGTACTGTGTCAGTTTTGGGCACTGCAGTACAAGACAAACATTGAGGTACTGGAGCAGGTACAGAGAATGGCAACAAAGCTGATGAGGGGATTGGAGAACAAGTCCTGTGAGGAGAGGCTGAGGGAGCTGGGATTGTTTAGCCTGAAGAAGAGGAGGCTGAGAAGAGACCTTATTGTCCTCTACAGCTACCTGAAAGGAGGTTGTAGTGAGGCTGGTGTTGGCTTCTTCTCCCAGGTATCATTGTTAGTCCATTTTTCCTTCTAGGATTTGTCTTTCCTTCTTGTCAATGCTGACAGACGCCCAGGCAGAACCCTGCCTAGATATCCCCAAAACTACTAGCCAATATTAATGCCAGTTGTTCCGGCATCTGCATCTCCCACCACTCGCTTGATGCATTTCGGATTTCGTCACTCATACTCCTTTACTCAAGCTGTATTTTAACTAGCAGCAAACGCAACGCTGAACTGTTGTTAATTAAGCCCAGCGAAGGAAATCCCATCAGCAACTAACTCGCAATGACTCGGTTTATGTCTGTGTGGGTACACTACATCCACGCGCAGACAGAGAGTGTTTGTTGTGCGGCCTGTTGCCCGTGAGGCGCTGCGGTTCCTTAATTGCCTCACGTGCTCAGACAGCGCGCGCTCGCACTCCAAATGCTACCAGCATCGTTAGCTCCTTTCACGCTTAATTTCTCCACGCCAGGCATTCAGAGATTGCACAATCTGCATAACGTTCTTTTAAGACATCACAGATCTCTTCTGCAGACCTTTGAAGGACTAACGAGCAAGATGTCTCTAGTTTATTAATTAGCTGCTTATCAGCCGTACTCCACAGCTCCCCACCAGTTCAGCTTCACAGCTACAGTAAACCCACTTTTCAGTCTTTTATAGCACTGCTTTAGAAAGTTTCGCTGTTTCTGGGCCTATGGTATTTTCTGGCAATTTCAGACATCTCCTGAATGACTAATAGAGAAATCTGCTTTCTGTATTATTCATTGCAGCATCACAGCTCCCCATTCTAGGTTTTGTCTCATGCACTCCACTGTCAATATGTGCCATCACCAACACCCTAGCGTCCAGATGTTATCTGAAAGCTTCTTTATTTGTATCATTCAGACAACCAGTCATAAAGCATGTATTCACGCTCGCTCCGATTCAGAATGCAAGTGAAGTGGGTAGTGTTACTTTTCGTGCCGCAATCCTTCTCAAACAGGAACAAAATCCAGCCAACAAACATATGCTGTCTCTGCTTCATGCAATAAAAGGCTTGCTTGTGTCTGAACTCCTGATTTTGATTAGCTACCAATAGCTCATGCACTCACGGATTTCATTAGTTATGTGACATGTGGAAATTTACAGATTATGACAAATAGCTTTTTTTTTTGCAGCTTGCTAGTCAACCATAATTCGTATTGTGCAGTGACTACAACTAGAAGGGAGGAAACAAACAAAAAAACCCCTCTCTTAAATCAGACTTAGTTAGATACTTTACTTTCTAAAATATTTCCTTGTAATACCAAACAGTGACCACAGCAAATAGCTGTCCAGGTCCCATAGCGATTCTATTGCTGCCTGTCTTGTCTATCCACTGATACTGCAGAGCTATTCACTTAGCCCAAGCCATGGCTCCTTTTACCTCTACACAACCAAGCACACAAACTTAAGAGGACATGTTCCTAAATAAAGCCAACGTAACTTCACCTTGATATTCGAAAGCAGTAAAGCAAAATGTTTTTACTTTCCCAAAAGTGGAGTCACCTTCTCTAAAGACTTTCAAGACCCACCTGGATGCATTCCTGTGCGACACGCCCTAGGTGATCCTGCTCTGGCAGGGGGGTTGGACTCAGTGATCCCTTGAGGTCCCTTCCAACCTCTAACATTCTATGATTCTATGAAAATGCAGTGAGAAGCAACACCAGTATCTGACAGACTGTTATGTGCTGCGTGTGCTGTGCATACACTAGTGAGTAAATCCACCCCAGTGTGTATCTGCAATATACATGTGTATAGATATAGCTGACTTGATTCTAGGATCTGGAGCCCCTGCTGCCTGTCCCCAGACATGCCTCCTCGGCTGTAGGTCATGAGGGGCCTGGGATGTGCAGTCACAGGGGCCCTGGGTCTTGTCTGGATGACCCAGGACGAAGGTCCACCACAGAGAACATTTACCCCTGTAGACAGCTGAGGTCTGTATCCGTCACTGCCACTGTAACCCAGATAAGAAGCGGGCTAACTCTGTAAGACAGGGTGATTTTTTTCTCGAACAAATGGTAACAGTAAGGCATTGCAGAAGTATCTGATTATATTACATCCTTCCCAGTAGAGAAGAACAACAACAAAAAAACCCTACTTATTTATCACTGTAAGAGAAGTTGAACTGTTTGTTCAAGGGGAGTTGAAGCACTTCATCATCATCTTGGTTTTTTGCCATGCAAGTTGCAGACTTGCCCCTCATGTTGCCTCATGCACAGACACAGACATGCGGACAGCATGTCTGGTAGCTGGTCCAGATGTACACCCTTTCCAGCATCCAACCCTCAGACACCACAGCCTCTCCAGTTACGACCTTTGATCACCTGGTCCCCCAAATAGCGAAATCTCAGATACTTTTGTCTCTCAAGCATCTTAGATTTATGGCCACTCCATCACTTGGCTCCTGTGCCTCTTACCCTCTTTGTCAGCTAGCCTGTCTTGATATTTGCTAGTGATTACACACTGACATGTGCAGCCACATAGTATGCACTCCAGCGTTTCCAATTGCTGGCACCCAGAACCCACAGCCCCATCATTTGTGGTCCAACTCCAGTTGCTGGCAGGTAGGCTTCCTTCAGCTCTGGGGCCCCCAGTGTAAGAAAGACATGGACCTGTTAGAGCAGGTCCAGAGGAGGGCCACAAACAAGATCAAGGGGTGGAACACCTCTCCTGTGAGGAAAGGCTGAGAGAGTTGGGGTTGTTTAGCCTGGAGAAGAGAAGGATCTGGGGAAACCTTACAGCAACTTTCCAGTAGTTAAAGGGAGCCTACTGGAAAGATAGGGAGGAATTTCATCAGGGAGTGTAGTGTTAGGATGAGGAGTAACCGTTTCAAAGTGAAAGAGGGTAGACTTAGATTAGATATCAGGAATAAATTCGTTACTGTGTTGAAACACTGGAACAAGTTGCCCAGAGAAGTTGTAGATGTCCCTGTTACTGGGAATGATCAAGACCAGGTTGGATGGGGCTTTGAGCAACGTGATCTGGTAGTGGAAGGTGTCCCTGCCCATGACAGGATGGTTGGAGCTAGATGACATTTTAGGTCTCCTCCAACCCAAACCATTCTATGATTTTATGATGTAGTTCCAGTATTTTATTCCTGTAGTTCAAAAGGCTTTTATGCTTAATGCACATGTAAATGTTTTCTTTAAAAAATGTTTTATAGAGCTTATGGAGTATTTCAGAGTGCTGAAGGACTTTTAAGATGTAAACACGAGTTTTATCATGAGCTCTGTGCAGTTTATGCATTTGATTAGACAACTGCGAACATGAAGTTTAGATTCTTTTCATCGAGAGCTTAAGAGGGAAAGTAAACAGAGAGCATCGCTCTCCACAGAGCTTCCACGGCTCAGTGAGGTAAGGTTTTACAGGCATTTAGGTCAGAAATAGTGCCAGAGTGTGCCAAATATCAGTTGAAAGTATTTTACATTTATTAAACTGTGCCACCAGGAACCTCACAGTCCAAGCACTGATTCTTAACTGACAGATTTTTGATCAAATTTTCCAATAAGATTGTCCAATATTTTCCTTCTCAAGGACTTTTTGGGAAGCTCCACAAGAATTACCTCTGTTCCAGCTTTTGCCCTAGCCTTTGCAACATAAAAATTAAGGCATAATTTCTAAGCATGGTTCATCACATTATTTAATACAGTAGTGGCTCTTTTTCTCTGTATCATTTTAACCACACATATAATTCAGTGAACAGAGACGAATTTATTTTTCAGCATCACCTATTTGTAGTTCTGTTTACTCATGGCTGTGAATCTCACACTTCTGTTATATTCACAGTTCTCTTAAATTACTTGTCACTGTCCTCTGCTTTTTCTGAGGTGTCCTGCTCAAATGCTTTTCTGAATGGCAGAATAAAATCTGCTTGTCCAGGGGACAGGTTAGGAAATGTGGCATCAATATACTTTTGAAAAGCTTGTCTTGTTGCTTGTATTTCAGTTTCCAGGTTGTCCTTCCAATCTGTCATCTTTTCCAGTTTTTGCGTGAGAGCCTTTATCTGTTCTTCTGCTGTTTTCAGTGTAACCATAGCTTTTCCCAGCTCATCACGATGTAGGGTCTCTGTGTTTTTGAGCTGCTTTTCAGTCTCAATCAGATTCTCTTTTTGTGCAATACTCAGGGCAACATTAACCTCGTGACATTTTTCTTTGTTTATTTGCTCTATACTCTTACGATACAGCTCCTCAGCTAACATGCTTTCTTCTTTGAGTTGCTCTAAGTGCTTTCTATTTAAAAAAAAAAAAAAAAAGAGGAAAAGATTTGTAGGGAACACCTGTTATTAAAGATTATTTAGAAAACAATTTATGTCTATTCAGGTTGTTGTAAAACCTTTCTTAATTGAACTAAAATATATATGTGAAATCAGAACTTGATGTAGGACCTCTGAAACAAAACAGGATGAAAGAAGGCTACTGATGACTCAGAGAAAGGCAGCTGCAGAAGATTCTATTTCTGCATCTGTCGCAACCAGTGATAATTTAATGATGCTTGCTTCCAAATTAAAAATAAAAAGGATTACTATTTCACTCTTATTCGGGTCTCTCTCTCTCTGAGCTAGCAGTTAAGTGCACGCCATTTTTCCGAGAGACTTTGAACAATTCTGCCCCCAAGTAAAAAGTGCTCTCCTAGTGTGAAATCTAAGAACTGATTTCCAGACTAAAAATTCATCTGTATTTTTAAGTGGTACTGAGAACATCTTTGCATTAGCATGTCAGTAATAAAACACAGAATTTATATTATGTAGTCAAAACATGAGGGGTGCTATTCCCCAGAGTTGGCTCAGGGACACATAAAGAATGGTGCATCAGGCATCCGTTAAGGTTACTGAGCCAAGTACTTCAATGCAGAGGAAACAATTTCTGCCCTCTGTTACTGCTCCCTCCACTTTGCTGGAGATATTCTCACAGATCTCTGCTAATGAGAAGATAAAGAGACCAGCTAAGTTTATGTGGAATGTGATTTATCTGTGTCAGAAAGAACAAGCTTTAATAGTCAAAATGAAGGTATTAAATAATGGATCAAAATGTAAGTGTGACTCTGTGCAGGAAAAAACCAAAAAGCACCTTACAAAGGAACACACCTAAACTGATCTTTTCATTGTGATAGTGTTATTTTGTTGTTTGTGCTGTCAAAAAATGAAATGTATTCTACTCTCAAGGAAGAGGGGTGTGTTGTTATTTTAACATTGAAGCTGTTTAATTTACAACACTTAATCTATAAGGGTAGAATCTCCTGTGCCCTGCAGATCTCCATATGAACACATCTTTTTCAGCTTTGCATAGATGTCATGAATGGCACAATAGGTCCCTGAGATCTTTATTTCTCATGACTCTAAATCATCCATAAAAAGCAAAACTTTTTGATCCTTGGTTGGCTTTGTGATACTGGCTTTTAAGAAAAAAATATGTTTTATTTCTACATGGGGTGTCAGTGAGAGAGATTAAGCCTGCAACTACTGCTGGTCACTTGACATTTCCAAATGGTTTTTTTGGTTTTTTTTTCTGAGGGGGTCTATTGATCTTTTCCTTGAAGACCCAGATCTGAACAATGCTGATGCAATTCTGGTCATCTTTAGCACAGCATGTTTGCCAGCCAAGTCAAGGGAAACACTAAGAGCACCTGTGCTGCCTGGCTGCTTCCTCCAGGGCTGCCTTCCTCTCCTGTTTCCTGGCTTCAGCCACTGCTTGCATCTTCTCCCGGGCACACTCCATGAGGGCACACTGAAGTCTGTGAGCCATGCGCTGCTCTGCAGCTTCAACTTCTCTCCTTAGCTGATCCTCCATGTACTGCTGCATCTCTGCTTTCACCTTCCTCACCTCTTCCTTAAGCAAAGTTAACAGTAGATGGAAGTAGCAACAACAACTTATTTTCAGTTGTCTTTAAACAACCCCCAGGAAAATACTACGGGGCAATTTCAGCAACTTACTATGACATCGTTCCACATCGTCCATGTTTGCTGCGTAAGGCACAAAAAGTTCCCTATTTTCGTCACAAGCTCACATGGCTGGTGGCATGGTTTTAGAGCGAGATGGAGAAGAAGCCTGGTCCTTGGTATGCTTGTCAGCAAGATACTGACAGGGCTGATAAATAAAGGTATGACAACACTTGCCTTGGGTGATCTGGATGGGCACAGATATATCTGGAATCTCACACAACTCAATATATACCAATATACTGCTGTTGCTATTATAGGCCATGCCAAACTCATGCCAAGCCTGACCATCCAGGAAAGCAATCCAACTCGCTTAACTCACTGCCCAGTGATCTATACTGTTTTTCCACTATGCACAGGTCTTTCCAAGACCCCTGACAAGTGCATCCTCTGTGAAAGTGGCAAGATGTTATTGGAAAAGCCTGGTTGCTTAGATCTTGATGGGTTTTCTAATACAGGATGAGCAGAGTTACCTAAGGTTTGCTGTAAATCTTTTGCGCACCCAACTATAAGCTCTGCATTCTGTGGTTTTTTGTGGATAGTGATCATCTGTCTGCTGCTGACAAGCAGAGTGACAAATAATAGGACCTACCTACAAGAAGACAAACTAAAGCCATTTGACCTTAAGTGGTGGTGGAATAGCCATATCAGCACTGCTGCAAAAAAGCCATTCCTAAGGCTACCAAGTGGAAGCAGTTGTCTTTGGCCTATCCTACACATAAAAACACTTCAATCAATCATTCAGTGAGACATCTCATTGGTTGCTGCTCTCTGTTTGCTCAGACAGATGCTGAGTATATTTTCTGCCACCAGCTCTCCAAGTTAGCTCACTGATAAGACACCTCTTAAACTGAACTGCAAGAAACACAAACCACCAAATCTAAACCATCTTGCAGTTACTCTAGTTATACCTGCCTCTTTTTCTGTTTCAGCTGTAGAATTCTGTATCTTCTCCCTAGTCCTTAGTCACTGGAGCCAATGTCATCAGGACAAATGGTACATATTAAAATCCTGAGCACTCAGGTCTATAAAGATATATAACAGGCTTATGACAATTAATTGAACAGTTAAACATGAAATGAGCTTCTGCCAACTATTGTCAGCAGATGACAGAGCTCACTTGGAAAACAGCTCCATAAAATGGAATGAACTCAGCCAGAAACTTAAGACCACTGTAAACCTCCGTTTTTCCTCTTGAGATGCCAAGCACATTGCTTTGACTGCCTGCAGTATAAACAGATAGCTATTTAAAAAGTTGTATAAAATAAAATTCCAAAGCAAAACCCTGTGCATATTTCATGCACTGTTGGGAGGCTGCAAGACTAAGGATCCCATGTTAGATGGGCCACATAGTGCCTGACTGAGGAGTGCTCAGGTGCTCTTGTGGTAAAAAGCCCTGTGAGGTGATGCAGAAAGCAGGAAAGCTCAGACCCAGAAGGCAGTTGCCTTCCTTTCTCTTTGTGTATCTCTAAGTCTTTTCTCAGATAGCCAGCCATATAAAGCATGTGCTAAGCATATATAGAAATTCAAAGGCACAGTTGGTGTGCTTCATTTAGGAATATATATATGATGGCAGTTTTCCATCTCCTCCATCACACTTAAGGTGCAGGTTCAGCAAATCAGTTAAATACCTTTCTAGCTTTGATGGACACAAAACTTCAGGACAGATAAAGAGTTAAATCTGTATTTAACTGCCCTTAAGAAATGCACCTAATCGGGTTCAACGACTGGCTGAATCAAGGACTAACAAGGAATTTTCAACAAATTCCAGATTCTTCATTCAATAAAAACAACGTGAAACATGCTGAAAGTGAATTGCAAATTCAGCTATCTCAAGCTCACATCTCATCTAGCACAAAGACAAAGCCAGTCATCTTTCAGGCCAAGTACTTCTGGCACCAGATTTCAAACCTCAGATGAATGAAGGACCCGGTTATGGCAAGCATTAAAAACCCCCTATTTTTTTAAAAAAATATTCTTGATTGTAAAACACAGTTCTGTCAATCTGTCTTTTTCCATGGTGATGAAAGCAAAGTGGTTCATACCTTTGATTCCTTTTCAAGTTTTTGTTTAAGGTCTTGTACAAATGCATTGTGGTTAGCGGCTGCCTCTTTGAGAGCTTTATCCACTGCATCTTCCTTGCGCATTTCAGCCTTTAAAACATGTTGTTATTATTTAAGTACAGTTGCCCACATTCTATTAGCATTCAATTAAGATGAAGCAGAGGTTACATAATCCATAGTTCTGTATTTTCTATTTAAGAAATTAGAGCAAGTTAAAGTTAAAACCATATGGCAAAATACATTCGGGCCCCTTTAGCAACTTTATTGCAGTGATTCCTGTTAAAATGTGGCCACGTTGAGTCACCACAGTTGTAACCACTATACGTACATGTAACACAAAGGGCAGGAGTTTCAGAATCTTACATAGCACTGTGGGGAAGAGCTTTAACAACTGGTACCTTCTGTGTGCTTTAGAGGCCATTTTCACAGCAGATGTAAAATTTTTTATGCTTTGCTGTGACCTGAAACTGGAGAGATACGTGTACACAGAAATCTGTGAACAAATAAGGAGCTGAAATTAAAGACAGCTCTATAGCAGTGTTCTGAAAGTCCTTTATTAACTGTCTTTACACTGTAGCAATTATTCCAAAGAATAATAATAATATAAATCACAGCAGTGTAATTTAATTTACCTGAGACCAAAGTTCAGCTTTCATTTTTTCAATGCACTGTTGTGTGTCTGCCTCCCTCCTTTCATGTTGTTCTCGTTCAATGTCTGCTCCAATCTCTGCACAATCAACACAAGCAGATCAAGCACAGCAAACAACCAGAGTGCAGAAACCCGTGCCTGACCCCTTTGCTGGGCTACATGGTCGAATTAAAAAACAAAAGGCTAAAAACCACGCACCCTTATGTCACATATAGGATACCACAATTATTATTGCTTGCGCAGTTCCAGAAATATAATAGGAAGGTGCTGAACCCAACTCGCACCTTCTAGGCAAGGCTGCTCAACAGGAGAGCATCATGAGTGTCCCTCCTGACCCCTTGTCCTGACAGTCATCCACATGGCACAAGCAATAGGTCAGTCCTCAGCTTTCTTGGGAGGGATTTGTTCATTCCTGTCTGTGACTAAACCTCATGGTAGCTCAGGTGATGGATGGTTTTCCTCACTTTAGGTGCTATGGGTGAGATGGTGCTCTCTTTGGCTCCCTGTGCCCTTAGGGTCCTCCAAGGCTTTCTGCAAAGTCTCTTGCCTTGAGATGCCCTCAGATGCCTTCGTGATACTCATGGGGCACACGGTAAGTATTCTCAGGGGGATACGACAGAATATTTCAGGTGTTTGAAACAGAGCATGTACATAAAAAGCAATACCTGTCTCCAAGGCTGCTGTGTCTGTCCAGGGCCCAAGCAGCCCCAGTGCTGCAGGAACACAACTAATATCTTCTAGAAAGGGGGGAGCAAAGCAGCATGGAGTAAATCATGCTGCTTCACAGTGCCTAGCACAAGGATGGTCCCTTTAGCAACATGGAATGGGCCTAAGTAAGATGTTAGCATCACCATCTCCTCATGTGGACATGCTGTGAAAGCAAACAGGTAGCCCTGCTAACTCATTTGAAAGGCTGGTTTTCAGCACCAAGGATTGCCAAGAAGAGAAGCCAATGAAGAGTGAGGTGGATAAAGGTGACTTTCTGCAATCCAATCCCCTCCTGCAAGCATTTCAGATCATCCCACTCTGCCTTTCCTCTGTCTCAGTGCTAAGCTGGGGCATTGTTTTGGATCCCATTCTCTGTGCTTGACAGGGCTAAAGAGTCACATTTTCCTGGATTATTGTAAAGGAAAAGGAAAAAGGAGATCTAGCTTTCACACAGCCATTGGAGGATGAAGTCTCCCTCTTTCAATCCAGTCATCTTCTCCACTCCACATGGGTGGGCAGACACTACTCATGAAGCTAACACAAAGTACATGGAAAACAGTAGCACGATGGGACAAAGGGATCAACTGATTTGAATGAGCAAAATAGAAGTCCAACAGTGCATAAATCTTAGCAACAAGGACGTTGTGCTCTGACAGCGTCATTGTACCCCAGTCCGGTTTATTAAACAGTAAAAATAATCGAAAAAAGTGGTTATTTCTGGCCTTCTGGACATGTTTCATACCATGTGTGTCGACACAGGGCTGAAGCCTCATGTTTTGAGACATGTGTGGCACTCACGCTGCTGCCAAGGCCCTCAGAACACCGGTAATGTCTTGGTATTGTATAAAATAGAAGCCAAACATGCTCCTCCCCACAACACACATTAATTAACATGCACAATGTGATTTCTACAAAACTTTGCTGTGCTGATCAGAAACCTTTATGACGATGAGGTATAACATAGAAAGATACATCAGGTTCTTTCTAGATCCTCAACCATATGAATACTACCACATGCTTTTCTTCATTGTTGAGGTTACAATTGTGGCATGCCAGGAAAACCCCCAAATCTCAAGAGGCTCTACAGAGCCTCAATCTAAGGTCAGCAGCCAGAATTAGGTATAAGAAGGTAGGGTTCAGGATAAAACATCACAGCTGTGTCCTGTTGAAGGGTGAGGGGATGGTCATTGCAAATGTTAAGTCAAGCATAGCTCTTCCTAAACTACTTGAGCCTTAGAAAACATTTGCTAATGGCCTTACAGCTAATTCTCTTTTACATTTTGTTATGCCCAAATCTGAATGTCTTCATGCACTACAGACAGGCTGACCCCGTCGCCCCTCTGATTATACTGGATTTATTAATATTCAGAAAGTAAGTGCAGTTCTTCTTTACCGAGACACGAATGCCTGCATGACTCAAGAACAGATGGATACAACAGCTCTTGGGAGGTTTCCTAAATCTCAGATAGTGAGGAAAGGATTTCAGAAACAAACATACCCAGTATATCCCGATGAGTGTAATACCGCGTTCGGAAAGGCTTGTACTCCCGAATCCGGTCAAAAGTAGCGCTGGAAGGTGGTGGTGGTATTATTCTTGAACATACGGCACAACAAACAAAGGAGTCCAGATCGGGACTTCTAATCATCGTGGTATTTTACTGTTTTTCTGTAAGACAGATACTAAAGTGACAGAACTCTATTCCTGATAGATCTCTTGCTGGCAAGCAAAATGCCTATGGTTGCTACAGAAAATGTGCAAGCTGGTGAAGAGAGAAAAATCATTGACCATTACTTTTTACCAAGTTAGCCGAAACAGTTGCCTTCAGATTAGGATTCACACATGCTGACAACTCAATAACGTGCTGTAGGCAGACGATGAGGGAGGGTTGTATGAAGTGACCCCTTCCAGCCTTACTACCACTCCCTGTGTAGCAACAGTTACTGGGCAGGGCTAGCTTTGCTCACAGAGAACTAACTTTCCCTGGTAATAGTTAAGGAGCGTCACATCAGGCTTTGGCTCTCCAGTGCATATTTTTGCTGTTGAATTATCAACAATTTCTATTCAAGCCATGCAGTCTAAGGAGATTTCAGGAGCAGCACAATAGCAACTATTTCAGACATTTGAATCACAGCGTTTTGTTGCTGTTCTTGGTAAAGATGTGAAAGCCAGCACAGACAGTGAGGAACTGTCAAAAACCTAGAAGAGCCTCTGCCCGGGAAATCATATTGGCTCAGTTCCTGTTGAGCCAGCTATTGTCCATTGCAGGTAATTATTACTAAATTGTAGATGAAATTGAGAAAAGAAGAACAAAAGAAATCCTGTTGGTGCTGTTTGCTTCTGCTGCAGATGCATAAGGGGAGCCGTGCTTTTTAGAGCTGACAAATTTTGCTACTGATGGTTTTGTCTGGGTGGGTTTTTTTTCCCTTTGATTCCTACATACATATAGTTTCTAAGATATAAATCAGGTACTTAAACCAGCAAAAGCCACTATTGATACTGTAACACCCATTAATTTACTTTCTTCTCTGTATTTGCACTGCTTTATCTCCTTTTTATAATTTTTGTAACCTTAAGAGTTACCTGTACAGCAGCTGCCACAAATAAATACGGAGAAGCATCTTAATAATGACAAGTTTAAATACTTACTCTTCCTTCAACCTGGGCAGTTCTAAATTAGCCTGGTTAAGAGGACTTGCATCCAGCCAACAGACATGAGGCCGCACCTCAGATAGCTTTCCTATGAAGGTCCATTGGCATGCACATGGCCCAGACCCTGCCCGTATCAGTCCCACACCTCCACCTTTCACCCTCTCCCTGACTCTTTTCCCGCAGTAACTTTCAGATGAATATTCACTTCACAGAACATAATTCAAAATTTTGAGAACCCAAACCCTGCATTCCCTCCAGATATGTGAAAATGAGAGACAGGTCTTTCTCCCCTCATATCATCCGCAGGTATAAGGATCAAAGTGTGCATTTTAAAAGCCTGCAGAAAAACAGGTTAAAATGCTTACTCAAGCACTGATTTTGGAGTAATTTAGTTAAATTCACGCAAACATACAAGACTCGTGCATTTTAATGAACTGAAGAGAGCTAAAATCCTACACAACCCTTTCTAAAAGAATAGATTAATTCTTAAGATCCATCACATCCTAGCAAACAAAACGTATTCTACAGGATGCACACAGCACATGATAGTTCTGAATATTCAAACAATTCACCTGAAAATTCCTTCACCAAAAAGCAAGAAGTTTCCTCACCTGCAAGCTTTCGGATTTGCCCAGGACCTTGCTGCTGTGAGATAGCCAGAGTCAGAGGGCAGTATGCCTTTAAAGGCTGTAAAAATGCTAATTTTTTACAGCTTTAACAAAGGTAGACTCGCTTCCCTTCTCAGGAAGGAGGTAACCAAACCAAGGCCCAGCTACATTTAGGTAACTACAAAACATGAACAAGAGGAAAATCAGAGGTTCAAAGCAAAGGATTTAGAGGGAGATACCCAGAAATCCTGTAGAGCAACTGCTGTTCCTCAAGGCAGTCGGCCACCTTTTTTATCTTCAATTAAAAAAATTCTTCAGTAACAAAACCCAAAGCAATTCCCAGAGTGGCAGAGCAGATGGTCCTGCATGTTCTTTCCCCTTTGGTCTGACAGAAGCCACCTCAGCCAGAAGAGGGTTAACAAAGAGGTCTCTTCCTGGAAGCCCTTGATGGGGCTGTAAATATGAGCTGAATAAAAAAGTGCAATGGGAACATTAACAAAGGTCTGTGGTAGAAAAAGGGCACGGCCTGGTATGCACCATCCCACTGAGTGTTCTGGAGTTTGGTTACTGGGAGTTTCTGTCTAGGAAACATCAGGCATGCAGAAGTAGCTGGAGGGGGACTCACAGGGGGACCCTCTTACGTGCTGAGGAAATGCAGCAACATCCACGTCCCCTCCAGGCACGCTCACAATGCCACCAAGCCACATACTGCCAAAAGTCACCTCCAACCCACACCGCAGGGCTGTTGGCAAGACTGGGCTTGTCTAGGTGGATACGTTCTTTTCTCTGTGTCTGTAAGAACCTGTTGATTTTAGACTTTCCCATTCCTGAGTTTGAGTTCAGTAACCTATAAAGAATTGTTATATAATCTACTTTGCAATAGAGAGAAATTTAAAGTGCTGCTGGCAGGTGAGGAACACCCCACGAGCTCTGGCTGACCTGGAATTACACGTACCAACTACTGGCAAGCTGGTAGTGGCATGTTCACTAACCCGCTGTCTGATGCCAAACAGGGAAGGTAATGGCCAAGTTCTTTCTGCTTTTCTCCTGGCAGAAGCACTCATTTCACTTTTTCTCCTCTATCTAGCTATTGATTTTTTATTTTTTTTCATTTGTAATGAAGAGTTTATTAGCATCCAAGGATTAGTTTGGCCAGTATTTCACAAATTCCTTTATTAAATAAAACCCTTCAGTGACTGCTTTATCAGACCTTTCTTGCCTTAAAATTCTTTTACTTGCACCACTGTTAATTATGGACTTTCAGCAGAACAAGAGATGAACTTTCTTTTCACACACAATACATTACGCCTTCTGTTTACAAAAATACAAACCTGTGTTTGCACTTAATCAAGGCAAAGAGAGAAGTGAGATAAACAAACGTGTAAATTTCTAAGGCATTTCCCAGTCTTGACTGCACTTCTGAGGTAATTTCATGTCTTCTGACACACTGTAGAGATCGCAGACGATTCTTAAAATCACTTTTATGTTCACGTGTATCTTAATTGCAATTTATTTGTGCAGGTACATCATTTTATAAAGGAACTTAAAGTTAATTAAATGGCAAGAGAGACATCTATTCATTATTTCAATGGACAAAGGGAAAAAAAATACAGTAGTTGCCCTGAAAAGTTTTGTGACTGATTTGCTGATTTTCTTCTTTATGTTCTCAGTCCCACTTGGAAGTTTTCCTCCTCATATACCTGGACCCCTCACTGTCGACTGCTTCATAGAGGTCCTTTTTATTCTCTACTGTTGCGTGCAAATAACCAAGGTAGGCCACGCAGAGGGTAATGGCTATGAGTCCAAATGCCATCACAGGTTTGTTCTGACAAGGAAAAAAAGAGCATGTGTTTTTAGTCAAAATGTTTTTTCATACAACACCAACATTACAGTCTATCCTAGCTCAGAAAGTGAACAGTAAACTATTGTGACACCTGCAAAAATCATCCCTGCCTTGTTGTAAGACTGATACAAATGACTCTGATAAGCAGCGAGAAGGGAGACTTGATTCTCTGACAGAAAAAATGGAAGTCCCTTTGAAAAAGACAACTCTTTCTGGAGACAGAACATCTCATTGCCCAGTGCTCTGTCTTTTGCTATCTGTAAATGCTGCCTGAGCATGAATAAACAGGCCAAACCCAATTGCTAAAGGTAACTACTACAAACTTGTAATAGAACGCACCAGGATACGCTACTGGGACAGCGTGCTCTGCTCCGGCCAAGCAACCCTGATTATATGCCTCTAAAGGAGATAATGGATTATCATCACAAAACCCATTTTTATTACATGCACAAAATTTCCTCCAGCCTTGCTGGGTTCTGCAAGTGTAAATAAAACCTGAGTATCATCAACTTCATTATAAAAGCAGGAAAAAGAAAAATCCAAAATACTGAAAAGCTACCAAATTTCTCCTCCTTTCATATCAAACAGCTTGCATTTGTTCCTTTTAAAAAACATTAGAGGACTGCTATGACTGAACCTGTCAGATTACATGGGTAATATGCCTGTAAACAGCCTTTCTGAAAGCAGCTTGCGTAGGTACAGAAGAATCAGACAATATAACAATGAAATAAAAGCTGGAATAAACACTGTAACATGCTGAGCTCTTAAAAATCAGAGTGAAAAAAAAATAAGTAAAAGTATTTTTAGTTACATTACCGAATGGTTTGCATAACATGAGGTGGTTACATAATGCACACAGAATCACGATGATTATTTTAAAGCAACTGCGTCTCTCAAAAAAATATTTAGTTTCTCTGAGGAAGAGCCTCTTACAGGTTTAATGAAAAGCTCTGGGTTCACAGCTCGGAAGAGCATAGTTGTCTGAACACTCCTCAGTCCTGGTTTTCTCTCTTTGGCTGTTTCGTTTTCATTTGGAGGTTTGGTGGAAGACATTTTAATAATGCTGAATGCTTCCTAAAAACAGAACAAAAAATAGATGTCATTTTTATTTTAAAAAGTGAAAAAACTACATTTACTGAATAAGAGCTCACACTCAGCTGATCTTCTTACAGAGTGACTTTTTGTTATTGTATTTATTAATCATTGCTTTTGGGGTAACCTGACATGCCCAGCTTTTAAGCACACCGACGATTCTCAATCTTGTCAATTTTAGGCATCCTACAATGAACTTTTGGAGATACACATCTTCACACAGCAAATATAAGTCTCTTGATAATGGACCTGGGGCTTTTTACTTGCCTTTGGCTAATGCTTTAGCTACCTGTGGACAGGTAGAAGTCTTCAGATCACTGGCTAAAAAGACAATGCCAGGGAATAGTGTTTTTTTCTCTCTTTAACCTTAGATGTGACAGGACTGCCCAAACCCCACTGTAATGCAGTCACTCTATCCACCCACCCCAGCAGCCCAAGGACTCGGGTCTCATTTTACACACATAGGGCAAAGAGCCCTGCAAAATGCAACCAGAAAAAAAGGTGAACAAAACACGCCCTCGGTTAACCCCACTTGCTGGAGGGCAGAGGAGACACGGTGCTAAGGACCCCCCTACCCCCTAGTATACCCAAGCGGATCACATCCGGGCAGGACTCACAAACTCAACCCAACAACCGCCCCAGACCTCCCCTCCCGAGGCCCGAAGGCTCCGCGGGGAGGTCTGGGCGGCGGGGAAGCCGGCTAAAGGCGACGGCGCGGGCACCGGGCACTGCCGGGCCACAGGGTACCGGCACACGGCCCGCACACAGGCGAGAGGCGCAACCGCCCAGCAGCTCAGCCTCGCTGCCCGGAACCGAGCCTCGAGCAGCACCAGCCGCGAGGGCAAGGGCCTAAGAGTCCCCACCGGCGGTGAGGGGGCTCCTGACGCCGCTACCGGCTTGAAGCCGGGGACGAAGGGGGCAGTTTCCGAGAGGCCGAGCCCGTCAGGGGCGCCCGGGACATAACGAGCGAGGTCGGGCCGCCCACAGGCGGAGGAGGGTGAAGGTTACGCCTCGCGGCCAGCAAGCACGGTCCCGCGCGCCCTCTCTGCCGCCCTTACTCACCCGTCGCCGCGAGCGGGGCCTCCCCTCGCGCGGGGAGGGGAGAGGAGGGGAGAGAGGCGGGAGGGGAGAGAGGCGGGCGGGGCGGGGCTGC
>WTSP01006047.1:0-36957 GCA_025331215.1 Actenoides lindsayi
CTGGCCTTTTCCCTTCCGCCCGGGCTGCGGGACTCGGCGGGCCCGGCCTGGCGGTTGGGGGCGGGCGGGGGTGGGGGGGCGGCACGCCGTAGCCGGGCTGTGACCTCCGCGCTGCTGGCGGCGGCGCCCCCTGGCGGGCGCGGGGTGCGCGGCCACCCCTGTGTTCTCTCAGGAGCACGTGCTGCTCGGTGAGGGGAACGGGCCCGGCTCGGGCAGGGGCCTATGGCCCCGGCAGCGGCGGCTCCCCCGGCCCGGCCTCGCCTCCCTGCGCCCCGCCGAGCCGCCGAAGCAGCAGCGGCCTGCCTGCGGGGAGTCCTCTCCCTGGGCCGGTGGATTGGTTTTTGGGGAATGGAGGAGCCCGCGTGTTAGGTGTCGTTCCGGGCGGTTTCTCGCCGCTTGAGGGGGTACCGGAGCGTTTCGCGCCCTCCCCGGGACTAGAGTGGGGATGGGGAGGTCTTGCCTTCGGGACTTTTGCTCGGTGACTTTGTTCTCTCCTCTGCAATGAAAAGCAAATAACTTGAATTTATTTTTTTTTTCAGTATCGACACGTGCAGCAGGAAATAATGAAGCTTTCTGTGGATGTTGCAGTACTGTATTTGTGGAGGAAGTTAACTTTTAACAGAAAACAGTAAGTTTCTATTTTTTAAATCTTTATTTTAAAAGAAGTAGAGGTGAGTCCAGTGCTTGTGAGGCTGAGCCTGAGAGTTGGGTTAGGAGCACTACATTCCAAAGAGTTGCTTGGGATTGGAGGCACGTGTAGCAGTCCACAAGCTCATTTATTTAGAGGAGAGTAACACAAGTTTTTCAGGCACTCATTTGTTCAACTAAAGCACTTGGACAGAGAGAGTTTTAAAAGTGTTTAATATCGGTTCTGTTTGTTTCCTTTTTTTCTTTGAGCAAAGTGCCTTTTTCAGTCTAATGAAAGTTAGATTTTTCTTGTAGTTTTGAAGTACTATATTAAACTTGTTATAAGTATCAGTTAAGAAAGGCTCTACATTTACCCGATCCTTCAAGTCCATGTTTCTATTAAAAAAGCAGTAAGATACGCTTTCAAATTTTGCATAAAGCACTATTCTGCTTACTGAACTTCAAGTCTTTAAATAGAGTTGTAATTTGATTGTGGTAGTATATTTTAGTCATCATTAGAACCTCTTTTTGTTGCTAGATAGGCCAATCTAAATGCAGCGATAGGAATTTTGAGTTCAGGTGTCAGTGCCAGTAGTGGCGAATGTTCTAAGCTTCTAGCAAAGCGATTAATTAGAAAATTTAAGAGAGCACATGGCATGTCATGAAATACTTTCTGGACTACAGAAAGATTATGGTATGATCTTTTTCAATATAATTTTTTTAATTCCTGGTTACCTAGAATTGGGCATAAACTTTGTTTAAATACTTACTTTTCCATATTATTTTTTTTTCCTCCGTGAGGAGAGGTGGTGGGAGTTCTTACCATGTTTCAGACTGGTCTTCAAAACCTAATAGTTACTTTTATCTTCACAAGTTGCGATAGTGCTCTGAGAATGGTATGAAAGAAGCAATTGACTTATTTTCACAAGTGGGCTCTTCTGTCAAACACCATTGATTATGATACTCCTAATATAGAGTATGAGAGTCCTGGATTGGGCTAATTTGCTGCTTCAGCTTTCTCTGAAGGAGGCTTTTAGCCCAGAAACAGGGTGAATATTTGTTCCAAAGCTTGGTTGTCAAAGGTGTGCGATTCAAAACCTCATCACTCACTTTGTTCTTTTCTTTTCAGCAGGTACGAGGTAGACAACATATCTTGAATTACTAAAAATGCTGGTTGTGTCAGAGTAATGTCAAAGTGCTTACAGTGCAGGTAGTGATATATAGAACCTACTGCAGTGAAGGCACTTGTAGCATTATGTTGACAACTGCCTCAGGAGATCTTGCAGGACTTCAGAGATTGGAAAGGTACAGTGTGGTGGTGTCAAGTGCTTTTTGTACTAAGGTGCATCTAGTGCAGATAGTGAAGTAGATTAGCATCTACTGCCCTAAGTGCTCCTTCTGGCATAAGAAGTTATGTTTTCATCCAGTCACTCAGGTTAAGACCGTAGATGTTCCAGTAGTTTTCTGCTTTGCAGTCTTCTGTTAGTTTTGCATAGTTGCACTACAAGAAGAGTGTAGTTGTGCAAATCTATGCAAAACTGATGGTGGCCTGTTATAATCTACATCAAGGCATTTGAAGGCTTTCTGACGGTTATGGGACATTCTGTGGCCTTCCGTATTTTAACAGCAGTTTAGTGAATGACAGCTCTTGTAGCACTAAAGTGCTTATAGTGCAGGTAGTGTTCACTAATCTACTGCATTATAAGCACTTAAAGTACTGCTAGCTGTAGAACTACATATGCAGCATGTCTTGCAGTTTATTTGTTGTTTAATTAAACACTGTTCTCTGGTTAGTTTTGCAGGTTTGCATCCAGCTGTATGATACTCTGCTGTGCAAATCCATGCAAAACTGACTGTGGCAGTGACAAGTCAGTCAGTGAGTGTGGAAAAATTGTACCCCTTTCTACACAGGTTGGGATCAGTTGCAATGCTGTGTGTGTGTCTGTGGTATTGCACTTGTCCCGGCCTGTTGAGGTTGGTGGGGATAGAGGCTGAAAAACCTTCATAGCTTTAAGGAATTTCTCCTTCACTGAACCAGGAAACTTTTTCAGTTTCTTCTTGAAAAAATGTCATGTAATTTTCTGTGTAACCAGACTTTGATTTTCTGTATCTGGCTGCTTGTTTGTATGTACTGGATTTGTTGCTGACAACATATATTTACAGAAATCCTTGAGTGTGGATTTTATTTTTTTCTTCAAGGCTGTTACTAGATTTTTATTAAACTGAGGTGGATACTTGTTTACAGTTTCTTCATGAATTTGTTGGGAGGAAATGGATCTTGGGTATCAGAGAATCTGGATGAAAGTTCTAACTTGCTCCGTGTAAGCTTGCTTCTCAAATTGCATGAAGGATTTGGGAGCTTTCTTTTGTGATGCTTTTTATTATATTGAAGCTCTGTGTGTTCTGACTGGTAATAGAGCATTTTTTAGCCTTAGTTCTTCCATCCAGAATTTGTCAAATTTAAGAGTAATAAATGAGGTTACAGGCAGGGCCTTGATCATTCCTCAGCTATGGAATCTTTAAAACTAGTAAGGTGTCCAGTTCTTGTGCAGTATCTGCACTCACAGTGAATGTAACTATGGTCAACTCATAACTGCTGGAGTGAATCACTTAGCACGTGATGCATAGCAATGAAATAAAACATCTCTTGAGCTACTTGAAGAACTTACCTAGGGGAAACTCAATCTATGTAACTGCTTCAAAGAAGCTGAGGTTGGTTGGGAAAGATGCGGTAACTGAGTTCATAAGGAAGTGTCAATGTAAAATCTGCAAGTGGAGTATGTAACAGACCTTTCTTTTTGAATGACCTGTGTGGTGGTAAACTTACCTTCATATGAAATATTAACAGTTTTATTTCCTAAAACAGGCTTCCAGAGGACTAATGCTGTAAATTCAAAGTACTTAATTTGTCACTTAAAGTTGCCAGATCGTATATAGTATTCTGAAGTTCTTTGTGGTAGGAATATTAACAATATTTGGGTCAATGCTGCTCATGCTGTCATTACTTCAAATTAAAACTGAATTCTAAGATAAATGGGCTGTTGTTCCGAAGAGTGTTGAATACTGTTTGTGTCAGTGTACGTTGCAGTGCTGCCTTGGAACGTTACTCTCTCCTCTAGCAAGATGTTGGAAATCCATAGATGGCTTTGGTATGCCTTAAGTTTCTTTCTGAAGTAGCCAAGTCAATGTAGGCTTTTACTCTGTTACTCAATTTCTGCCCCTTTTCGTATCCCTAGTCAGAATGTATTGCTCAGGTTTCTTATCAAAAATACTCTTTTTTTTCATGCTTAAAATTTTCTTCTTAGTCTTGATGATTAGGGGGAGCTTGTGTCAGTGAAGTCAGCAGATGAAGATGCGTCTCTTGTCCCAATTTCCATACAGTTAAACTTGCCATCGCTGGCAGACTACTGCAGAAACTTAACTCCCTTTTGAGTATAGAAGTAAGTCTTGAAGAAATGCAGCAAGCATTTTAATATGTGTTCATGTTTATACTGCTGTGTAAGCATCACACTTTGAAATGCCTGAAGATGTATATTACAGATCATTTAATCTTAATCGCTCAGACTTGATAGTTATGTGTGCTGCAAATCTATGAGGAATAATTTTGTAACTGTCATACAGCATTTTAAAGATGTGGTAAGCTGTGCTTTAGTCAAGAAGCAATTACAACAGTGTCTTTGTAAACTGTAATTTCTGTCTTATTTGAATGCTTTCAATACAGCTTTGGCTTATTAGTTATATTACTTGCTATCAGAAGTTCTAAGTTAATCACATACTCTCTTTTGAAAATACCTGTAGTACTTCTATGCTGTTTCTGCTCTCCTATCTGACTTTCTTATGGGTATGTAATACTACACAAGGCAAGATGACGTGAAGTTAAGTTCTGTGTAAATTAGTTTTTATAGTCATTTGAGGGTCTCCTAAGAAGTGATTGTTAATGCTGTGTATGTTAGGTTCAGCATGGCTGTGATACTGAACTCTCATTGACAGATGTTGGAAGGGGGAGAATAATGCTATGTTCAGCTGGTTTTACTGAAATAAGTTGAGCCTTGTCTCACTGATGTCTCTGTAGAAGGTTGAGTGGTTAGGTAGCTAAAACAAATGCCAATTTAAAAATCCTGTAGCAGTACCAAGAAGTATTTTATGCATACATGTTCAGCTGAGACTATTAAAACAGTCATGTGGATGAGAAGCTTATTTCTTTCTACGGACTTTGTTACAGGTAGTATTTTTTTCAAGTGAATTGCTATGAATTAGCCTGAGCCATGTGAACTGTGAGCTTGCACTAATGAAAATAAGCCTTCATGGATTTTTAGGAATTGTCTAAAATATTTTTTTTAATGTGTATTATGCAGGAAGAGCATAACTTAGTCTGTCTTTCTAAGCAAAAAGCAAGAAATTCCAAGCAGTATTAATACTTGCTTGAAGTTCTGGTATAGCACAGTTAGCCTTATAAGGAAAACCTTGTCTGTTAACCATAGAAAACTTTTCTGTATACTCTCAGTATCTGAAAGCATGCTGGGAAATTTAGCAGTTGTTTTTCACCAATTTGTCACTGAATAATACTGAAAAACCATCTCAGTTCTTTAGAATTTACTTTCATGTGTTGACTTCAGAATATCAAAGCAACTAGCGAGATGACTTGTCAGGAGCAGACATTTTGAGTAATAGCTAGTTCATAGGCATTAAATGAACATAAGACTAGAAGGGGACATTCCCTGCTGTGGCAGCACAGAATTGTATCTCCCACATAGCTGTACTATCGCAACACTCCATGTTCAGCTTTTCACTAATTCTCATCTTTAAAATATATCACTTGTATTGGTGTAGTTCATAAATGGTCTTGTCTACAAAGTCTTAAAAAGACCCACAACTTGCTTCAAATCTGGAACTTTGCTTGCAGACTGTTTCCACACCACCTTGCTCCTTCGTATCCCTCCCGTTACTAGAATTGATTCCCTGAAGCCTTCTCTCTAAATGTTTAGTTTCAGTAGCTTCAGATGAATAGGCAAATACAATTCACTATATAGAAGAGAAATGTCATGGATACAGGAGACAAAGCAACTAATAAAGCAGGGGACTGCATCATGTCTTGATCCTCCATCGCAGCCTTGCTATGAAATCTGCAATTTAGTTCCTCAAAGAGTCTAGATTTCTGGTCATTGCTTTCTTGTTTGCCATTTTGGATGATGTCTAAATGAGAAGATAACCTGGGGAAAATAAAAATGTGCTATTAGGATTATTCTCCATTTACTTAAAAACTATAGATTATTTGTTGTGCTTTGTGTCTTTTACATCCATGTCACGGTGTTAATAAGCTTTTGTCTTCCCTCAGTTAAAATGGTCATCAGGAGAAGAGTTGAGACCACCAGTGCTTATTAACATGGTGTATGAGGTTTGTCAGTCTCGAATCTGCAAGGCTAGATACGTGTTCCCACCCCTGGCATTGTTCTGTACTACCAGGTTGGAAGCTTCCCATTTTAGACTATAGTTTGAAACAGAGTGAACAAAAAATGTTGCATGTGTTGAGTGAAATTGGGTTTTTAATGGGATTTAATACAAGGCTTAATACAACTTAATATAATAGCTGTAGCCAGTAGGATTCCTTGATAGAGGAAAACTAGTGAGTGTCGCCCTGTGAGTAGAGACAGAGTAAAATGGATCTTCTCTGTTACAGATTTTCCACCTTTCGAAGGGGTGAAAAAAAACCCAACCAAACAAAACAGCATAGCATTTCATTCTTGCTGTTAAATAAAACTTGCTTTGCATTAGTTCCCGAAGGGATTTAATGGATCAACAATTCTGTGAATTCATACTCATTTTTGGTTCACCTTTATTTTTATTTGATTGTTTCTTAGAATGGGATGTTGTGGGGTTTTTTCATTACACTTGACTCCCTAGGGTGACGAGACACATGAGTAGTTCAAGTGTCCCAATACAGAATGCTTGGTTACAAGCTGACTTCAGGCTCCTTAGGAGAACAGGATCGAGTTCTTTTAAATGGGTAGCAAACTGTACAGGCAAAACTGTAAATGCAAATAGCTATAATTTGGGTAGCCTTAGATGTCTTTTGTGACTTGAAGAGGTCAGCACTTCTGTTCGTGACTAGAAGAAGTGCTTCAAGCATCACGAACTACCATGTTCAGGCACCTGCTGCAGCTGAGGGAAAGAATCTTTCAAGGTAATTTAAAAAAAAAATAAATTATCTTACTGTGTGGCCCACATGCTTTGCATGGAACAGGATTTTGTGTTTGGTGAACAATGCTAACAGACTATTTCAACCAAAGATGCTTGTTTTGGTAGTAAGTGTTTTCTGCATATTGGATTCGGACTGTGGTTTTGATTATTGTCAGCTGAGATAGCTGATTAATGCTGGCTATTAATGTATAGTCTGAATTCCTAATGGAGCAATATTTGAAAAAACAAGTCACCTGTGACAAATGGTTGAGTACTAGTCTTGGTGTATTGTAGTCACTGGAAAATACGTCTACTCTCATGAGTTTGGTAGAAGAGATTTGTGTTTTGGAGAATCTGACCTGCCGATAAGTGATAGCTGGTCATGTCCCACTTGCAGTAGAAATGTGGGCCTGTTTTCCTGCTGGAAAAAGTGTGATACTTCCTGGGAGGTGGGAGTTGATAAAAGATACAATTAAATGAAGGGAAAATGAAAACAAGAACGTATGGGAAAAGAGTAGAAAGCTCAGTTAAGGCAGGAAACTACTATAACTTGGGTTACTTAATCTGTCTTTTCTATGCCTTGTACACTGCTGTGACTGACAATAATGTTGGAGCAACTGTCCTGCTGTGGGGCATGTCAGCAGTTGGGATAGAAATGGTCTGGATTTTAACAATGGATAAGGCATTGTACAACAATAAGAAATCTTTTGGGTGACATGTTATAGAATCTTTAAAAGATTCCAGATACCCACATCTTGTAAGTGCATTTATGGCAGTGCTTTTTCTGCTATAGAGCAAATTAACTAGTTTCTGCTTAGTGTACTTGATGCGGAAGGACGGCTGCTTCTGTTGTACAGGACTGGCACTTTTCTAGTCACTTCCCTAGTGTTTTAACTCTGCTCTGCAGAGATGTAAAATAGGAGTAGCGAGGAAGTATTGAGTCACTAGTAAGTTGTTTTGTTATGTGTGTATATTTTCTTTTTGCCTCTCCCCCCTCCCCCAGAAAAGGCCCATGTTTTATGTGGGGAAATAACATTAACTGTGTAGTTTCTGAATATTACTATAATACCTGGAGAACTTATACTTAGAAATAGAGAATCTTAGTGTTAAACCCTGGAAATCTCACTGGGCTTAGGTTTTTCTTTCGTAGTCGTTTCCAACAAACAAAAAATGTTGTGCCTTAGAGAGGCTTCTTTTAGGTATCTCATTTTCTACAGTCAAATTTGAGAAATTTGCACTACTAGGTGGCTGATCAGATTTTTCTTATTACTCGGTAAAAATACTTAAAGGCTTCATAAACAAAAATGTCTTGGGGCCAACTTTCTGAACTGTGTAATAGAATGTTGGTATGTGTGATAAGCTCTGGTAATGGTTTTTTAATTTAGGTGAAATCTCAATTCTCATCTAGCAAAAGCTTTTGAAAAGCATAATTATTGAATAGTAATTGATACTTAGTTTTTATGAGTGAGAGTTACTGTATTGGGTGGAGTTGTATAGTTGTGCTATGTTAAATAGTTCTTGGTATGACGTAGTATGATGAGCATCGTAACTGCAGTTCGGGTATGCAGTTTCATTTGCATCAATACTATCAGATAAAGCATAAAAGCAAGTCATGAGTATGTATGTGTGTGTCTTATCAAAACAGCTATTCCCCAGCAAGTTGGGAATCTCTTTGAAATTACATTATGCTTATTTTCTCAAGGTCTGTGGCATGACATAGTCTTCCTTAGCATTTTGTATTGTGCCCCCTTTCAGACATCACATAGAAATATTACAGCAGGGGCTTTCAAAATTTCCAATATTGCACAGGGTGATTAACTTTCATGAGCAAGTTGTGCCCTCTGAACTGCTCAGTTCATGATTTGTTCCAGTATGAAGGTCATACAGCTGCTCCTTAACATTCTTTTGTATGTCCCCAAATACATGCTCCCTGTATTTGTCATCTTCTAGTAGACATTTATCCCTGATCTTGCAGTGTTAGATAGCAAGTGTTGGGCTGGATTTCTCTGCAGGTGAGTATACTGTAAGAACTGGTTAGGTGTTAGAAAGCTCCAATATGCTTCCTGACATAATTGCAAGAATGAAATTAGTGAATATTATAGAGTTGTGATGATGAACAAACATACCAGAGGTCCTTAGAGTATTTTTGACAGTCAGACTGTAAGTTTGGAACACCTCTGACTTTGTGGCAAATGGACTAGAGATGCTAAAAACACTTTAGCTCTTAATTCTGCCTTGGTCTCTCTGCTTCAATAACTGGGTGTCTGGGGAAGTAGTCAGGGAAGTAGTTCTTTCCTGTTCTCATTCATGTCTCCATTTGTATAAACTCTGATCCCAGGTGAAATCAAATGGTTGCATTATGAGTAGATCCTTGTAGGCAGCATTTCAGAGGCTGCTTTAGCAGGGTAGTGAAAGCAGGTTTTGCTCGGGGAGGCTGTGTGAGCAATGTATAATATGGGTTATCCACAGAGATAAGTGCAAACAAGAGTGAGCATGCTCTTTGGCCAGATCTGAGTCAGCTCCTGTTTGAAGCTGTATTCTGAATTAGGATGTTTCTTTTTACCTTCATTTCCTAGCAACCCATGTCTAAGGATTGTACTGATCACTTTGACAACAGATGTTCACTTGTTGGTATCTACTATTAAAGTTATTTTTGTTCCCTTTTAAGGTTTGTTTATTATATTCAGCCAATTATTAAACACCCAGCAAGTAGAAATCTGCAGATACACATGAATTCAGATATGTACGACACTTGGAATTGGAGGGGAAAAATGCATTTTTCTATATCATATTTGTGTGACTAAAGTATTTCTAACCAGGAGAGGAGATTGAGATGTATGGAGGGTAGTAGTTTAGGACTAGAGTAGGGGAAGAAAAATAATTACTGGAAGAGAGCCCTGTGTCTTGGGGAGACTAGAACTACTCTTAGACTGCTTGGAGGACAAGCAGTGTATGTTACTATTGGTTTATAATACTGCAACACTTGTACATATTTCAAACCTAGTTTGATTAAAAGAGTGAAAATCACTTTTGTGCCTTTTTTTTTAAGGGGAGTGTGTATGAGTATCGTTCTGGGCTTGTGATTTTCTTTTTCCCTTCAGAGAAATGAGAGGTGAAAAAAGCCTGCAGAACTTTGGATCAGTGGGCTATTAATTCTTACTCATTGTCATATCCTAACATGGCTGGTGATTGTGCCCAAGAGTATTTGGACTTTTCTAAGGTATTCCATTCTCCTCTGGTGATAGATTATACATAGGGAGGCTTAGGTTTCATTGGTTGGGGTTGTTTGTGAAGAATTTTTCACTGTGAGAATGGAGAGTAGTGGTTAAAAAGGAATCAAAGCCTTGCAGAACTTTGTGCCGTGTTTTGTGATAGTGTGTTCCAAGACCATTCTGGATTCCAACTGAAGACTGTGCTCTTTTATTAACAGTACTTTTACTTTAATCCCAAATCATAAAGTTACTTCCTGGCAGTGGAGCCTAGTATATGGAAAAGTAAGCCTTCTTACACTGATTGGATCCTTTTCTGGGTTACTTTCGTGTAGCAATTGTCAAAACACCATGTCTGGGCGCAACCTGGAATCTAAGCTCCACCCTTCATCTAGGGTTATAGTTCCCACCCAAACTCAAGCAGCATCCCTGGGCTTGACAGATGTACTTCATGCAAGTGATTACCTGGGAAAATAGTTTGTGGGAGCTGTGAACGGCACTATATACTGAGACATTCGGTATTGACAGATGGGTAAATGATGTCTGTATGTCAGAGCCACATGTAGGTATCTGCAACCATGTAGAGTTACACTTAAAAATTATTTGCCCATCTATGCATATGTGTAGTTCCACTTGGTAAGTGCTTCTCTAGTACTGAAGAGTTTGGTCAAAAATGTGAATTATTTGTAGACCTTATACCCTGTAGAACTTATACCCTTTGGGTATAGGTTATATTCCACCTTATATTCTTTTACCAGGAGCAAGGGGAGCTAACAAGAACAGAAGCATATTCTTACAGGCATTGCAGAAACAAAAGAACTGCAGTATTCAAGAAAAATTTAAGGAACGTGCTTTATTCATGAAACATATGGATGATGTATTTCAGTTCTGCTAGTTGAGTCTTCCCTCTACAGCCTGAAGGAGCTTGGAAAATCTGCCCCTTTCCTCTCCCTTGCAAGGGAGCCTTTGCCAAAGAATCTAAACAAGAAATGTATAAAAAAGCTGTTTACTAGTGATTTTCTAGAGTTCTGATAAAGCACAATGGAACAAAACCTGAACTGAAGTTGTGTAAAAATGTGCATCTGTATTCCCATTCTGCTGAAAGACAGAGGGAAAGAAATAGGTGAGAGCTAGATGCTGTAGGGGAGCTATCGGTGTTAAGGCTACTTGAGTATTCTCTCAGCCAGAGACTCCACGCAGAGACACATTTTTGGTGGTTGGGGATGGAGAGAACAAAGCAGAGGGGATAGTAAGTGTTCCTCCTTGGCAAAGAATAGATTTTGTTTGGTTATAGGAAGTCACTTTAATATGCTGAAAGGAGAAAAGCTATAAAAGTTAAGTGAAATTAAGCTGGAAATTAAAATACCTGTTCCTTTGTCCCTTCTCAGGTTTTTCATTCATTGTTTGCTTTTTAATTTTTATTGGCCTCGGGCAAAGAGCAATTGTAAGGAAGCTGTTAAGTTTTCCTTTGTGCCCAAAACGGATCAGTCACCCTTAGAACCACTGCTGTAACAGTTTTTACTACGCCTTCCACTGGGTGGTACTCCCAGACTACGATTCTGGAATGGGGCAAGGTGCTGCTGTTGCAGAAGCACTCACTGTGATTGCTCTTGTGATGAGACCAGCCACATGATTGGCAGTTTGACCTTTTGAAGTCTCCTGCTAACCCAGGTTGCCCTGAATTTTGTTTGAGTGTATGTTTTGACCTGACATCCGAGTTCACTGGTATTCAGAGGAAAAAAAAGACAGCACTTGAGTTTGCCAGGACTTGAGCTGGTGCGCAGTGTGCTCAGTGTACCAGAGTGCCACTTGTATAGGGCAGCAACACCACCTTGACTGGCAAGGCAGGGTGTGTGCAGTGTTCTCTTCTGCAGTAGTTGTAACCTGTAGAACTGGTGCATTAATCACTAGTTTAATCTCCCATTGATTTGAACACCCTGTCAGAGCCACAGATGGCTGTTTTGCTCTTCTGCTCATTACTGAGATGTATCTTTGTTTTACTCACTGGGAACCTCCCCATCCATGGGCTTTTTATGGCCCCAACAAAATCAAGACTTTTCTGCTGTGCTCCCAATTTATAGTTGGGAAGTTAGTGTGCACCTTATTCTGTGAGTTTCATGAATGGTAAGGACATAGACATTTATAATTGTTACTGACCTGGTTGGTCTGTTCAGTATCAGGGTTACGTTTGCCTTTTGCTAAGAGTTCTTGGACTCCTTTTCCTAGATCTGTCAACAAGTCTGAAAGTGCAGTGTTTCTACCTGTCTTCCTCAACTTCATTTAAAAGTTTTCTGGTCTGCTATTGCACTAGTGTAAAAGGAAACTTTCAGCCTAAAATAGCGGAATACTACATGTATTTGAGCAAATGTGGAGGCAGTCTAAGGACCAGTACTTTCATTTTTTTATATGCAAGTGCAGTGGAATGTTGTAGCACTGTCTTATCAATAAGCTGTGTTGATAAAGACTTGTATTTCTTATTTTGCTGAACAGCCTCTAGCAAAATGTAGAATTGGCCATCAGACCTGGAAGTGATGCTCAGATTCCTTTATTTAGGCAGCCTAATAAGCGGGTAAAATCACAGCTGTCTTACCCTACATGTTGCTTCCACCCTGAGTGCATTTGGAGCTTTGAATCTTTCCAATACATCCAAGGATACAAGAAATGAACTTGGATACTTAGCTACGATCTCATGATTAAACACACAGACTTTGACAAAGCAGGTGTTTTGATACACAATTCCAAACAGACACTCTGATTCATGAAGATGAACTTAAAAAAATGTGAATAGCATTTGTTGTAATAAACCTACTTTTATTTAATGAAACTCAGTTGCTTCTAAGATGATAAATCCTTTTGATGAAACATTTGATAGATACCTTTACTTCACAGCTGCCAAACTCACATTCCAATCACAGTACTTTGAGCAGGTGGTTTTGTGTTCATGTATAGAACTTGCACAACAATATGAGTAACAGGAAAATTGGAAGGTTCTTTAACCACTGTTTGGAGGTATGGACTGTTCAGGTTTTTTTTGTAAAATCCTATATTTCTTTTCCATAGGTTATGAATTTAGGATTACAGGATTGAGGTTGAAGGGTGCATGTAGAGAATCTTCTGAGTCACTGCTGGGTTTATTTAGGCTTGGTGTCTTTTTCATGTGTTTTTATTTGTTGTTAAGATGCTAGGAGTCTTGTTTTGTAAATTCAGATGTAACTTTGGAAGTTGACCTTCAGTTAGCTTCAAGTGAGGTAAATTATTTGACCTAGGCACTGATAACATTTCATACTATATGGTTTTTTCTTTTATACCACAACCATGCTTCTGCAGAGTCAGAAATTGTCATTGTGAGAACTGCTAATGTTGTTTCCCTTGCCTATTCACCCCACTGTTCACTTATAGATAATTAAGAACCTTTTATAGCATTGTTTAGTAATACTAAAATGTTACTTTAAACTTGCTGTATGTTAGTCAGAATTCTGATAAGAACTGTGGATTCCAGAGAACATTTTGAGACATTTAATACAGCTACAGATACATGCTCTTATTTTTAAATTTCTCTGATTTCCCCTGATTTTTTTTTCAGAGCTGGTCTTACCCTGAGTATACAAGGTCAAAACCTAACTATGATTACAAATGACGTTACATCTCTGTTCTAGAGGGTGCTGAGAAATGTGTTTGAAACAAGCTAGGAGCTTTCCTACTTTCTTCAAACTTCAGGAAGTGTTCTTTCCTCACAGCTACTTCTTGTTTCCCCACATCTACCCTTTTTCCTCCTCAAAATATGCATATGTGTCTCTGTATAGGTATGTATATTTATTGTGTGTGTAAATATATGCATATGGGAATGCTACTAATACACAAACTAGTATATATTTATTTCTACACATTGTAGGGCAAAGAACAGGTGGTAAAATGACATCCTGTGTAATACTGTGTACAAATGATCAGAAAACAAGAGAAGGGAATTGTTACAGCTTGAGAAGACATCATTTCATGTGTATTTCCTCATTCTCATTGGTGGTGTCTATGAAACTAAATTCTTCCAGGAAAGCATATTTGGTGGGGGAAGAAACTTGTTTTGCTGGAGTGCATTTTCTGATGACTTAAGGCAGCTGTGGGCAGTGCAGGTGCTGAACCTGGAAGCACATATGGTTTTTTCCTCTTTGAAATCCTGAAATATTGGCAGGGTGAGTTTTTTTGCCTTAGTTGGATTGCAAACATGGAAAGATGCTCAAGTGTGTTGGGGGTGGGAGAATGGAATCCGTTAAGGGATGTTTAAAGAAAGTGTGACCAATAATTCAAGTAGTTTGGAAGTCTCAGGTGGTTGGAAGGATATGGAGGGGAAATGTTAAATTGTTGGGATACTGAGTGAACAGAGCTGTAGTATGACCTTGCCACAGCCCTTCATATGTGCTCATGTGGGAGTCTTGTTTCTCCATCAAGGAATTAAGTGGTCATAGATAGTAACAGAGCTAGGATGGCTTAAAATATCTGAATACATGTCATGAAAGTTCTCATAGTTGATCTAATAAGGTATTCTTACTATAGAGTCTGCCTCAGTTAGATGCTTGGGCCTTTACTTTATAGTACTGAGCGTAACGTGTTAAGATGAAGTAAAACTGGTTTGTAAAAAGTCCTGTGTTGCTCATAGTTGAGCTGTATGGTTGACTCACCTTGCAGCTTGCTTCTGCAGTTTATTTGTTGCTCTGTCTGCTACCTCAAGACTGCAGTGCTGCAGTATAAACCCAGCTTGTTCCAAGATGCTTTGCAAACTGAAAATAGCACTAGATAATGTTGTACAGTGGTTAAAATTCTCAGTAAACTTGTCTCTAATTGCTCAGATGTTCCTTCATTTGTGCTGATTGAATTCAGGTGGAAATAGAATAGTTCAGCTGGAAGGGACCTACAGTGATCATTTAGTTAACTGCCCGATCACTCTAAAAAAATTAAAGGATATTATTAAGCTCACTGTGCAAATACCTCTTAAACACTGACACACTTGGGATATCGACCACCTCTCTAGGAAGCCTGTTCCAGTGTTTGACCATCTCAGTAAAGCAATGCGTCCTAATGTCTGATCTAAGCCTTCCCAGGTGCAGCTTTGAACCATTCCTGGGCATCCTGTTACTGGATACCCGGGAGAGGCGCCCAGCATCATCTTCTCCACTTCCCCTCCTCAGGAAGCCTTAGAGAGCAAGGAGGTTGCCCCTCAGCCTCCTTTTCTCCAAACTAGAGAAGTCCAAAGTCTTTAGCTGTTCCTCACAGGACATGCTTTCCATACTTTCACCCGTTTTGTTCTCCTCTGGATGCGCTCAAGGACCTTCACATCCTTCTTAAATTGTAGGGCCCAGAATTGCACACAGTACTCCAGGCCATGCCAGTGCTGAGTACAGTGGGATAATTGCTTCTTTTGACCAGCTGGTTGTACTGTGTTTGAAGCATTCCAGGATGTGGTTTGCCCTCTTGGCTGCCCAGGCACAGAGCTGACTTGTATTGAGCCTGCTGTTGACCAGCACTCCCAGATCCCTTTCTGCAGGGCTGCTCTCCAGCCACTCCTCTGGCAGTTTATACTGGATGTAGAATCCAGAATTTGGAGTTGAGCTTCATTCCATTAATCCTAGCCCAATGCTCCAATCTGTCAGTTCCTCTGCAAGGCCTGTTGCCTATTGAGGGAATTGACAGCACCTCTCAGTTTGGTGTCATCAGAAAACTTGCTACATTAAACTCCATAGAAGGAGAGAGCTTGGACCAGCTGAGATGTTTGGCTGTGTCAACTGACTTGGTACAGCTCAATGACCAAAATTTATGGTTAAAGTAGGCACTGAATATATACTGGGATTTGAAGATAAAAGTTCAAGGTAAACTTTAAAAGTCAAGAAAAATCATTGACAATTGTGTGAAGATATACTTTGAGCAGAGCATGTATTTTTTTACTATTGTCTGAAGTGACTGCTTCCATTTTGCTGATTAATTTATTAATTAGCTTCCATTAAGTATTTGAAAACTATGGGTATAATTGTTTGCAGTTAAAAATGTGTAAATTGTTTATATAAGGCTTATATAAAACTTGTTTTTATGACGTAGTGCACAAGGAACTGTATCTACTGTATACCTCTATCAGTAACTTGTCTCATTGGAGCATCTAACTGAAAGAAAAGGAAGATCTTCGGGGGCATTAAGTTCGTCTTTTTCGCGTCATGTCTTTAGAGGTAGCAATAAAAACATTAGAGACCAATAGATGTTTTATCAAATATTAAGTTTTCAGAATTTTACTAAAATGAATATAATACTGTATCTTAAGTAATGAAGGAAACTCAGTAGTGACAGAACTTTGCACATTGCATTTTGTGTAAGCTACTCTGGAAGAGAAGTTAGGTAGCTGTTGCCATGTTTGAACAGTTGGTGGCTCCAATGCTTTGCAGCTGTCACTATGCACAATGCCAACACAAGTTAATTCACTACTATCTACACTGAACTAGCCAGAAACTTAAAAGACAATCAGAATCAGGGATTTACTAAATAGCCAAACACTTTCAACATGCGTTTTAAGCCACTATGTAAAGACCCTTCATAGTTCTTAAGTGTAAACTGCACTCACTATTCCTCTCTAGATTAAGGTAAAACGGAAGGGGCTCCTTTGCAAAGTGACAGTTCAGAATCAGCAGCAATATTCTTAAAGCCAGCATACCTGACAGATCATTCCTGATCCATATTGCAGGATTATACAGGCAAGACAAATGATATCTCGTCTGACCAAAAATAAAGGGGGGAGGGGAGTAAAAGAATCAATTTCTGGAAAAGAGACAGAGATGAGCAAACACCATGTAGGTGATCTTTTAAACAGTCTCACACAACTGTTTATGTACTTAAAAAGGGAAGTGGTTTTATTTAGACTTGGAAATAAAGGATTTAGTGGCCAGTGGAGTTTGACTGAGCAAAATAACTTCTTAATGGAAAAAGCAGGTGCTGATTAGAGGTCTTTCACTCATTAACAAACACAGAACTTGAATAGGATGGACTTTGTAGAAAGTGTTAGTCCTAGAAGTCTGGAGAAAGCCTTAGATAAATGTGTAGAAATGAGACTTAGAAACTTCCAGTGATGACTTGGCTCCAGAAAATATGATTGGAGAGTTGGAACATTCTTCACTGAGTTTTTTCCATGTTCTAGGAAAAAGCAAAGTGACAGTTGGTCTCTTTTAAAGTAAATATTTGTATTGTGCCATCCTGAATTACTATAGGTACCCCAGGCTCCTGTTTTCCTTCGTGCCTTGTTTCTCATGTGGATTGTATTGCCATGCATCATTCTTGAAACATTTGTAGCTTATGGTAGGAACAGTGCTGCCCTATAAAATCATGGGGAACACAGCAGGTACAACTTAGCCCTCCAAATTGGTGAGGCAGAGAATAGTTTAAGATGACATAAGCCAGTGAAATCATGTAGTGACCCAATGTTACAAGCCAATGCAGTCTGCATAGTATTTTATTTTTGTAGAGTTGAATGTTATGTGCTGATGAAGTCCTCTTTGGGGGTGAAGAAAGGTAGGAGAGGGTGTGAGAAGCCTTTGCAGTGTGCAAACAATTCCTTACCAAGACGCTTCATTTTTGCTTTCTTTGGTCTCCTGGAGGAGACAAAAAGAACAAAAATAGCCTTGCTGATCAGAATTGTTATGTCAGGTTTGGTTTCGAGTATCATTTTCTTTGATACTCATTTATGTAAGATGTGACCAAGTTACTGCCTTTTGGTTTGAGCTCGAGATTCAGTAGGCATTCTTTCACTTTGTTGATTCAAGTGGAACCTAATGTGGTAGGTCACCTGCTCAACACTGGCAACATGTAGCTCCTAATGATCTTAAAAATAAGTACCCGAGAGTCATTACTGATGGACACTTAATCCCTTATTGACTTTTTTCGAGTGCCTAGGTTTGTGCTGATTTTTAAATGACTAAATTCTGTATTTAGTGACAGTGAAACATGTACCTGTACCTGCCTGGATTATATTGCATGAGCTGGGAACTAGGACTTAGTGAAGAAAAGTTAGGAAGAAATAAAGATTTGATTCCCTAAGGGCAAGACTCAGTACAGCGTTAAGTTTGTGAGCTATGGTGGGATCATTTTTGGTTCTATTTCATGAACAATAAACCACACTTTTAAAAATGTGAGAGCTGAAGGAAGACTCCAACCAGCATTGTACCTCTCTGGGTAAAGGGTTCTGCAGTAAGACTATGGTTAGAGTCTTCAGAGTTAGCTGTTCACATGTGACCGGCTGCAGGGACATGAAGGAAGGGACAACATAGACACCTTTTACCTTTCAGTATCAGTTTGTAAGGCTGTATATGATTAGTAGAAATAGCACACTAAGAGAATCTGGTGTTCTGAAGAGTGCTATAACCTGGGTTTTAACATCTCATGGGAATGTCCTACGAGGAATATATTTTTTCCACTTTTTTTACTATTGTATTAAGTAGAATGAACACGACTCAAGATTGTCACTTACCTTGGAGCTTGTATAGGCAAGATTCACATAGAATGCAAGACAAAACTGAGACATCTTGGAGGCTGTAATTGTTCAGAATTTAGTGAATAAAGACTTTTTTTCTTTTTTCCTTTCTTTTTGAGAGGGGAGAGGGCAGGCCTTGCAAGGAGAAGGGCTACATTTTTTTGGATGGTTCGATGCTCCCCCCCACCTGCGTGGGGACAAAGATGAAATCTGGTACACTATGAACACTGTTGTTTCAGTTATAGGAAGCTGAAGCATGAAGTATGTTCTATTTAGGTGCAAGTCATGTATTCTTAAGAATAGTTTTTAATGTGTTTACCCACCGAAGAAAACCTAAGCAGCTGGTTGTCAACTACAGAGTTAAGAGTGTTTTGCATGTTGTGAGGAATAGTAACAGGAGCTGTGATACCATTTACAGTAGGAGCATCTATATATGTGCGTATTGACTTACCTGCTAACTTACTAAGGTGGTGCTTGGTCCTCTTGTTGAATAGTTTCTGCTTGCAGGGCTACCTGGAGCATCATTGTTCCGATGAAAATTGTGATCATCAGATATATGGACTAAGGGAAATTACTTTTCATTTTTAGGCATGATTGAACTTTGAGTTTATAAAATGTGGACAGCTACCCCTCTGTAGAGGAAAAAGATGTACACTCCCTGTGCATTCAGTGTTTTGGCGATGACCAAAATTGCGTTGACTTTTTGTGCATGCTTCTAAGAAGAATATTTAAATATTCACAGATATCTGGGTTTTGATTTGTTGGTTTTTTTAGCACTGATGATGCTAAACAAACTGATAGCGAGTGTAGATTTCTGTCATATTAGGATCAGGTTGCAGAACTCTACTTCTTCCAATTACACAACAGGTTCTTTGTGTCACATGCTAGTATTCTGTAGCAGTTGCTGCTTTTCTTTGCTGCAGTCTCTTCTGCTGGGCATTCCCTCTTAGGTGTTTGTTTCTGATAATGTCTTCATTGTACAGGCTGAGTTAACTATCCTGCAAAGACGACAAGTGATAGTAATGAAAAGAAAACAAGAGATTAAGAGTGTTCACCCTGGAATATATGAGGAAGTTGCCATGGAAACAGTGTACCTAGCAGTAAGAAGTACTTTTCAAAGTAAATGGCTGACTGCTGAGCTATGCTTCAAGGAGAAATTATTAAATAAAGAAAAGCTTTATGAAAACAGATGTGCGATTATATTCTAGATCCAGTACTCCGCAGTGAACGTGTGAAGTGAAGAGCTGCTGTGAAGAACTGAAGCCCTTTCTGCGCAGGCAGGGTGCAGCGTCTGCACGTTGAAAACCCTTTCCCTTCAGGTGGGAGGCAGGCAGGCAGCGCTTTCAGCAACAGTTCTTGGGGCGGCCACCCTGCCCCTCCATGGGGTGAGGGGCTGGGGGGGCTGTCCCACTGTCTGTCCCAAAGCCGAGGGAAGGCTGGCGGAGCGGGCGGCGGTTGCGGTCTTTCGCTGGCCGTTCCCCGCCGGCTGCAGGGGGCGCGCGGGGCTGTGCGGGTCCCGCTGCCTCCGCTAAGCCGTGCGGCCAGCAGCGCGAGGGACGCGGGTCAGGACAGCGCCCCGCGGGTCTGCCGGCGGATTTTTTGGCTGGCAGCGGTTTGTCGATTTCGCCGGGAAGATGAAGCGCACGTGAGGAGTTGCACGGAATGGGAATGGGGACGCAAGGGTTGTCGCGGCCGTAATGCGCTGGGGGGGAGCAGCAATTGAAGTTAGGGTTGGAGTACAGACGAATAGGTGGCGTTTCTTACGCACTCGGGGGCGGAGCAGGCAGTGCTGATGCTGTGTGACACTATGGACTACAATCATTTCCCCGTGTTGTGTCTCATCTGTCCCGACCTGAGGTCTCAGCTGACAATTCTTTGTAACTGCAAGCATTGAAACAAAATGCTGCTTTTTCATTACGATTTCATAAAGATTTTCAGTTAATATTTTGGGGGGTTCTTAAAAGAAGAAAAAAACTTTTTTGAAAATTTAAATCGGGTCATGGGGGTAAACCTTTGTAATACTAGTAACAACTCTTTTTCAGCACCACAGTTATTGGGCACTTCAATGAGTTAAATTTAAGAGGTGTGTGAAGTTTTACTGGCACCATTGCAAGTTTATGGGGACACTGATAATCAAGTGTGGTAGTGTTACAAATCCAAATGCTGCATAGCTTTTAGTCCTAGTTTACTAGCTAAATTATCTCAACCTAAAATAAGAGAACTAGGGTTTTGGGTTTTCTGTGGTTTTTTTCTACCTACCATAGTAACTATGGAATAGTTTTGTATAACTGAAGAAAAAGTTGGTGGTTTGTTGTGGGTTTTGTTCATTTTGTTGGGGGTGGGGTGGTGGTGTTTGGTCCCTCCCACCCCGCCTGTGCTGCAGCTGTAATTTCTGGGAGTTCCATTTGAGTGCTAGGAGAGCATGTATTAAACCAGAAATAGATGGGTAGAATTTGCCACTGGGATAACACAACAGTCCAACTTCTTAATGAAAAGCTTCCTTAATTGCTGTGATATGTGTAAAAGACTCATAGTAAAGAAAGCTTTGAAGAATGATGCAGAAGAATGAGACAGCTTAATGGATGTTTGAACTACTTTCAGATATATGAGACAAAATGGGAGACAGCATGGAAGTATTTGATAATTTCAGAAGTTGGAGATGGAGACGTGTGCTGCAGTCCTCTGGAAGTGGAAACTCCGCTTTGCATCCTGAGATGGCAATAATAAAAGGATATGCAATCGAAGCAAAGCTACTTCTGTTTGACACAAAGAGTGTGAGAAAAGTGAATGGTCAAACTGACAGGTCAGAAAGTTATTTTTGTAGTACCTCTTTGAGAAGGTACAAACAGGGAAGATGGAACTGCCATATAAAGTGTTTTCAGTAGGTAAAAGATGACAGTCTAAAGGAGAAGATCATCTATGTAGATGAGCAGGAAACTGTGCTGTGTGCCAAAAAATAACAAAGTTTCATTTTAGGTTGATGTGATTCAGAAGTTGAAGGTGTAACCTCCTCTGGCATTGCACCAGTGTTTCAGGTAACACCGGTACTGTTCATGGTGATGAAGAAAAGGAGGCAAAGGGAGAATTTGTGGAAGTGGTATTTAATTGTCTTGAGCTGACAGCTAGATATCCATGAGGAGTCACAAAGGGCACCTCTTAAGGCTTTGGTCAAGAAGAGAGACAAGTTGTAGTTTGTGTCAATGTTCTCTGACAAAGTTCATATACATATTCTTGTATTAAAATGAGAGAAGTAATTTTCTTGTGTATATGGTTGCAAATATGAAGAAACCTTTTCCAGAATTGAAAGTTGTTAGCTAAACTATAAATTTTAATGCTAAAATCAGGGAAGCTTAGAATTGTAAAACCTGCAAGAAAATTAAATTCAGTCTCATAATTAAGCCACAGTTAATGATTTCCTTCATAGTCCCTATGCTAAAGTTATTAAAACACAAAACAAACAAAAAAAAACAAACCAAAAAAACACCAACCCAAAACCCAACAAGCCACAAACCAACCGCCCAAACCCCACAACAAACAAACTCATCCTGCCTTTTGGACTAAACTAAAATGTTCCTCGTTTTAAAAGAGGTAGTTAACATTTGTATATTCAATTTCTTGCCAAAATACCCTCCCTTTTCCTTTAACCTGTAGAATTGGAGGGTGGAGGTTTCTCTGAATTGCTACTAGTCGAAGATGGAAGTACTGATTCAGATTAAAACCATGGGGTTCTAGAGTTTTCCCAACATCATTTGTTGCTGTTGGCAAACTTCTGTACTGCTGTAAGGTAAATTAGAAACTTCTAAAAAAAACCAAAATAAAATAAATGTAGGAATACTTGTCTGTGTTTCTTAGCCTGCAAGGATTTTTTTTCTTGTCTCCTAATCCTTTATTTTCATATGTTTATTTTAAGTACTGCATGTCTTGTACTAGTTTTGAGATTGACATTTCATGATTCCCGGAACTTCCTCCACCATCTTCAGGTTCCTGAATAAGCTGGTGTTCTCTGGCTCCCATATTCAGGTTGTTTTACAGCAGTGATATTTTCCAATGTATCAAAATAAGCATTCTGAACAAGAAAAGGGTGTTTTACCGACTGACAAGGGGTTCGCTGCCTGATTTCATCTTCCACACAAGGTATTGAAATTTTTTTTTTATCTGAACCAAATCTTTTTCTTTGCAGTGAGATTCCATGGTCTGTTTTCTCCTCTTCTTCCTTATGAAGGGCCTAAAATATCTGTTGCTGTAGTTTGCTTTATCTAAAAGACTGTAACATGTTATCTCTTTTTGCTATTTATACATCAAGAATAGAACAAATTCTATTAAAGGATATTTCATGCAACATGTGTTGGAGCTTTCATACAATGTGTGCTGCTGACAGAAGGAAGTTGCCAAGTCCAGGAGTATAGATGATTCAAAAAAGCTAACTACTAGTCTTCTCTGCTTTTTATGAGCTTGTCACTCAGTACTCTGGATGTTAATTCAATGATGTTTATTGCTTTGCTCAGCAGTGAAATGGTTGATCTCTAGTGCAAGTTTTAATAGTTTATATATCAATTTGTTACCCTCATTCAAATGGGTGCATAGAATAATTCACATTTAGAGCTAATATTGCAGTCTTGCATTGAAATTGCTGCCACAGGTAAGTTTTATTTTAAAGTGAAAGCTGGAGTAGTCTAATGCTGTACAATGATGACTGACCACCAGTAGCTTCAAAACAGGCTAAGAACAATTTCCAGTTATCAGGGGTAAGGTGTGACATTTAAATCTTTGTGGGGAAGGGACTCTAACTTTGATCAAGGAAGCTATTTAAAAGATAACCTGATGAGTCCCTGCTGCTTCCTTGGCTGCTCTGACAAGATACCATCGGACTTTGGCTTGTGGACACGAGAGGGTTTTGTAAACTTGTCTTTTGCCACTTTTGCCTAAGAAACTTTTGAAGACATCTTGACAAGAGCCGAACTCTGGGAGACTTTTGTCAGAAAACCTAAAGTTTGGCGTTTGAAGCCAAACTGAATCGTTTATGTTACTGCTAGTTTGGCAAGCCTATTGCGAATAGCTCCTAAATGCATTACAAAGTATTGAAAGTCTCTTTTTCCGTGCTTGTCGGGGGCTGTTGCTTACATACCAATGCACTGATTGCTTCCCATGCAGGTTTCTCCTGCCCACACCGCACTCCCACCACCCAGACTCTACGTGAGGGTTTCCTCTCCTCCCCAAACAGACCGTGTCCGCCCCCAAGCCCCCCGACGGGGCGGTGGTGTGGAGGCACCGCGACTCCGGCGGTGGGCAGCAACCTCCCGCTGCCGCCCCCCGCGTCGGGGGGGTGTCGGGTGTGTCCCTCCTCGTGCGAGGTGGGGCGGTAGGCAGGGAGCTGGCGGGGGCCGGCCCGGGGGAGGGTCCCGGCGAGGGGCAGCGCGCGGTGCTGGCAGCTCTTGCCCCGCGGCGGCGGACGCGGGACAGGTGGCGGTGGCTCGGGCGCGCTCCCTGCGGCTGCTGGCGGCGGCCGGCGGGCCATGGAGGGGAAGAGCCTCGGCGTCCTCAGCTTCGGCGTTCTGCTCCTGGCTGCCGCCTCGGGGGATACGGAGCCGCCATCGTCGAGCTGCGAGGGCGTCAGGAAAGTTTTCCAGCTGCGACAACTCGGCTCCCCCAGAGGCATCCCGGAGACCCCGCGGGCAGGTAAGGGAAGACTGGCGAGGAGTAAAAGGCTCAAGGAGGGGAGAGGACCCGGGGCTGTCTTGCCCGGGTACGGCGGGTTTGAATTTGGTGCCGCTGCCGGTGATTAGTGGGTGGTGCTGGCGGCGGGGCTGCAGCTCCGCAGGGCACCTCATGCCAGCCCCTGCCCGCGTCCTGGCGGCCGGGGGGCGGGCGGACAGGGCTCCATAGCGGCATCGGGGGGTTGGTGGGGTCGTTCTCGTAGCGGGGGACATGCCTGGCTCCTTAAGACATAAAATGCTCTTCTTGAGGTGCGGGCTCTGCGAAAACTGAAGTACCCCGACACCTGCATAAAATCCCCTTGTGCCCCCTTCCATGCCGAAATAAGTGCGGCTGAGAGGAGGAGAGACAGCGGGAGCTGGAGGGGTGACGCTGCTTATGGCCGCCCGTAGACAGTCACAGGTACAGCTGTGCCAGAGTAAACCCTGAAGGAAGAGGAGAGCACCGGACTGTGTCCTGCACTGGTGGAGTTACTCCTGTGTGAAATGAGGATTTACACCGCACATTTTCTCTACTGGGTGTCAGACGGTCGTTGTAATGGAATAAAATTCCCGAGAAAGTAATGTCTTAATGACAATTTGAGCACGTCCTAGAATTTATTTTAACAATGAAATGGGGTTTTTTTTAAGCAGATAGCAGATGACATTGCAAAGCACGTGTGTCATAAGATGTACCTTCTTACATTGGGGTTTGTTTCTAGGCTCATGAGAAGCTCAGTTGATTTCAGTGGTGCTAATCACAAAGGTAAAATGCAGGTATTTTCATGGGTAGGGATGTAGGGTTGGAAAGTAGTGTGGGCTTTTTATGGGTTTGCTGGTTTTTCCTTTTTTTTTTTTTTAAACACACATCTGTAAGGTGTATTTAATTACTAAATAGGAGTCAGTTTTTTCCTGATAGAAGATGACTTCTCAGTACAACAGAAGCTGAATTAACATCCCCCCCATCCCCCCCCCCCATTTTAAAATATCAATAGCCTCTTCTATTTTAGGATATTACGTGTAGTTTTTATTAACTCTGCAAGCTGAGATAAGGCATACTATGTTTATTCCTAATAGACATTTCAAAATACAGCCTTTTAATGACTCTAATTTTAAACATAACAGATAATCCTGAAGTTAACACACTTAATATTGCAGAGTGCAGTTTACAAATCAAAGTACTATATTTAGGGTACCAGTACATTTGACAACATGCATTGTCTCCTTACATTGTCCTTAGCTAAATATTTTATTATTGTCTTCATTAAAAAGAAAATAAGCACGTGAATTGGAATGCCTGATTAAATAGGTACTGTGCAAATGAAGACGCCTGGAAAATGAAATCTGGGCCAAAGACCCTGTCAGTGATTAATTTTTTTGTGCTCATCATTTGTGTGAATAGCATCAGTATGAACGATACAGAATCGGTTTATCTTTGTCCTTCTCATTCTGTAGTTTAATGTACCTATTACAGTTTTTCTGCCATTGTAATTTATTTTGATACCATACGTTCACCTGTATACTGGCGACAGGGAGGAAACATGTTGCCACAAGAGGAAAGAACTACAGTACCTTATGTAGTTTTTTCTGCCCCGCTTTCTGATTTCCTCTGTTCCCCTATAATTATTTTTTTCCTTTTGATTTTTTTCTGTATTTCCTGTTCCTGAAGCAAAAGCCAGTTTTGAATTACAAAAGTAATAAAAGAATTCTTTTCCCTGCTGCTGCCCTGGCAAGCAGCGGTCAGCAGGAGGTGTGATACAGCTGTGTGGTCAGTAGCCCTTCACTCTGATGGAATTGAATTGCTGTGGGCAGCCTGGAAAACACCAGACCTCAAGGAGCTGAGTATAGGTGTCAGAATTCTCAGTCTGAGTAGCTTTGATCTCAGAGGTACATGAAACAAATAATTATGAACAGTAAAATCTATCCAGAATTTGGGATGACAAGAAAATGGGGATTAAATGAGTATTTAAAAAGGTTTAGGAGTGATTAAAGGGAATTGTAGGCTGGAAACATAACGTGAACAGAAAAGAAACGTCACTTTTCCTATTGATCTTCTATACTAAGTCTTCTTTTGAGGCAAGAAGTGAAAAATGTTTAAACCTTTTCTGATAGCACTTAGAAATGTGTTTGTGCATAGTACACACACATACACTTCCTGTAGGTGTCCGCTTTCAAAAACAGGTGTCAAAAGTGCCTAATTCAGTTGCCCAAATGCAGGCATTTGGCATGATCTGAATTTGCCAGAGTCTCTGTAATATCCCCATGGGGCTGACAGATGTGGTACCTCTGCAAGACTCTCATCTTTCCGGAGTGGCAGGATACCTTGGGCATCTCAGATGCTCCCTGTGGCCAACCTCGCTGCATGGTCAGTGCAGCCAGTGATATCTAGTTGCTATCAACTGTTAGGTGTTGACTTTAGAGGAAGCTGTGTATGTCCTTTGCTTTTATTGTATTGCTTATATTTCTTTTATTTTAGTGGTACTTTAGACATAGTCTGTATAAAGACACTCTCATTTAATTGTCTTAAGCTGAACCACACCTTTTACGTGATGATCACTAGCTCAAAAAGAGTGAGAATGTTAGTTGGTGTATGGATTTGTATGCGGTGGAAGGCTAATTCTACAGTCAATATAATTATAGAGAAGAAATTGGCTTATATTACCCTTGCTTTCATTGCATATATTAAAATTAAAGACTGTAGCATTCACAATTACTTTTTTTCCCCACTTCTAAGTGGTAATAAAAACCAAGCAGCCTTGTATCAGTAAATCATGCACATTGTAATCGTTCTTAACCTGGGGACTGACATGTGTCCATATTTCGAATATATATTGTCTCAAAAAAACCCAAAGTGTTATTTTATATAATTAGTTTTGCAGCTATTATATGTAATTAATGTATTTTTAAAGGAGCAAAAAGAACTCTATCATCATATGTAAAAATGCCAGATATACACGTGAAGGTGATCTTGAGGGATATGGGAACCACAAATTTGATTTTGTATTATCATTCACATAACACGGGATATCATGGTGTTGAAATTGGCAGCTAATAGTCAAGATTAATGAGTATCTTCAACAAACCCAAGATTTTTATTGCTATTCTCCAGCAATGAAGAAACCTGACTGATTGTGCTCAGTCCTTTGTAGCAGTGATTTGTGAACTATAGTCCAGGTTTATGCTCAGCCACATCACACGCTATATTGAAACATATATTGCTTTCATATTAATTTTAAATGTTTTTTTTTTCTCTTCCCCTGTCTAGTTCTGTGCTACAAGTGCAGTGTTGTTGGGACCATACAAAAAAACTTCAATAACTAAAAATCCTAGAAGACCCTTTTCATTGTATGGAGAATCAAACAATATTTAAAACATGAATTAAATATAAAAAACTCTCAAAGATTTGGTTTGGGTTTTCTAATTTGATTTTTGTGGATCTATATGACTTGGATTATTAAAAAAAATAATTGATTGCAAAATATTTTTTACATATTTTTATTTCCTATGCTCAGTTTCTAGTGTTGTAACCTAAACAACTTTATTGAAGAATTCCTCTTTTACTCCATACATGCTAGTAAAGTTAGAGCTTCTAGCTGCTTTCAGCAGCTTTTTTCAGACAGGTTAAATGGGAGCTCTAAACTCTCCTTTTTCTCTTTGTTGCAAATAAGATTCCTTATCTAGTTTCGGAACAGCAGAATAGGATGTACAGTAAACCAATCGCCCTTGCCTTCTAGATAAAGTGCTTCCAATAGCTACATCAGTGAACAAACTGTTGGGCACTTTTTTTTTTTTAACACCAAAAAGCTGAATTCCATAGCTAATTGAAAACTGTTACATTTGCTGGGACTGTAGAATCAAACAGTTCCTGATCAAGGAGGGGGGCGGGGAGAATGAGTAAGTTCTCAGCAGATTTGGTTGGGTCTTTTTGGAGGGGAGTGATTTTCTGTTTGTTTTTTATTATTATTTTCTTTCCTTTTTTTTTTTTTCTTTTAAGAAATCAATCTAGGCTTCTGTTTTGGGAGGTCATGTGTGCAGTTGTCAGAACAAGAAGCATAAAAAAAGTGAAGACTGATTAATATAAATTTTATTGCAAATGCTTTCTGATAGAGAATTGCTATGCATATGAAATTGAATAAATGAGAGAAACGATGGATGAGTTAATCTCAGAAAAAGTTGGTGTGTAATATTATTTTTAATTCAAATTAAAATATTGCTAATTCACCTTAAAGTAACAACAGAAAATAGTTTAAAACCCAGAGCAGATTATTTTGATGCAACTCCAAGATCATTTTTGAATTTAATTTGGGTTTCTAGTATGATTTACATTCAGGTAGCTTGGATCTTGGTTCTATCTGAAGTCAAATGAAGAATTTTTTTCTTCTTCATGTGTACAAGCAGGGGCACTTCTAATTATACTCTATTTGTCTAACTGACGTTCAGATCTCTGGAAAAGGATATAGGCAGATAAAACACAGCAAATCACTTTTTGTCTCAGTTACTGATGTTCATTATATCCTGTCTGTTTTTGTGAGGACTGTTGCCTACAAAATAATTTTGTGTATGTTCATACACACATTTTATTTTTTTCTGTTAGTTCCTGAATACAAGTGGTATTTCATCTCTGGATTCACAAAATTATGACTGTGAAACAATTCTTACAACATCTTGAGATTAAAACCAACAAAAATTGGGCACAACTATATAGCAGCTTCTCCATCTCTCCTGTATTTCAGCTTCTCTAGGAAGTCAGCAGTGCACAGTAGCCTTAGCACTTGATCTGAGTGGGATGAACTGAAAGGTGGTGTTCATACTGCTAAGTAGAGGACAGGGGACCCACTCTTGGTTCTTGTGTTGAGTGGAATAGATTGGCTCATGTCTACATTGCTTAAGGCTGGTATCCTGTAGAGGGGACTGACTCAATGTCTTCACTCAATGGGGTTTGCTCTGGAGTCTTCTCTAGATTCAGTATGATGCTTTTGTAATGCCAAGGCACTGTGGATTTCTAGGGTTTCCTTCTCCCACAATTCAAACAATCTTAAAAAGAAAATGTCTTTCTGCAGGCAGTGATCGTAGTGTAACATGAATGCACATTTTGTGCTGTGAGCTGTACCAAGGGTGTATGGAGGGATGCCTGTACCTTGCTAGGGTGCCTGCTAGTAGGAAGATGATCTTAGAGATATTAGGAAGGAATCAAACCTGTACTACAGTGTTGCCTGTGGTGTCCTCTGAAAACAGTATGTAGAATGCACCATCTCTAGAAGTGCAGCTGGGCACTGCATTGAGAGAAATCCCGGAGCCATCTGAACAGAGCCACGGAACGAGGTGAGGTGATAGTTCAACTGTGTGGACAGTCAAGGCCAGGTGCTTGAGGCTGATCCCTGCCTCTTTCATTTAGCAATGCTGAGTTACTTTACAGCAATCATAATGATGGTGATTAATGTCAAGTCTGGAGTGGCGCTTGTAATAAGAGTTAACACAAAGGGCGAGCATGAGGAGGGCTCCTGTCTGATAAAGGTTGCAAATCTGTTTTGCAATAAACCACTGAACAACTGCTTCCAGGCCCTATGGGATTTCAGCACTGGCATTTTAAGGACATGACAACAGCACAACAATCCAAGGTCTGTTTCGGGATTTTTCACGCTCTCTGGATTTGTCTAAGCAGACAGGCAGAAATTTACCACACATCTGGTATTTTCTCTTTCTGGCAATTAATGTCCTCAGCTTGTCAGCACTTGTTTATCTCAAGGTACTGAAAATATGGATTTGTATAGGTGAGACCATTAACTAAAGTTTGAAATCAGTTCCAGATTTTCTGAAAATAGGTAAACCTATACCTCTGAATAACTGCATTTTATTCTTGATGATCTGTCTTTTCTACACCAGTCTAGATTGTTTTCAACTGTAAAACCTTTCATATACTATAAATGTTTGTTACTATATATTTATTACAGGCTAAGTTACTTCACTTCTTGATGTCTTGTGGTCTTGTCTAAAAATAGTTTGCAATGTAGATCCTTCAGAATTTCGTACTGAAAAGAGCCAATATTCCTTACTGGAGCAGAATTTTTTTTTCTCGCTGTATTTAAAAAAAAAAAAAACTGGTTATTGACAAAACAATTCTTGTGGAAGATAGGAAGATTTTTAGATGTGAAAACACAGAAAATAAGTGTGTGTGGGTTTGGTGGTTTTGGGTTTTTTTTAACTCTGGGTGTACTGAAAGGGAATGACCTGTTTCACTTGCAGGTTTATATACCCTCTTCTGAAACATAATGCATCAGCTGTTGCTTGTTCTGTAGCTCTATAAAGAAACAACTTCAAAGCCACTCTGTAGATTTTGAGCAACCGCTCCATTTTTAGTCAATTGGGTTCTTTTACATGTTGTATTAGGTTACTTTTTCCTGACTATTGAAAGCAGCTGTGGTTAATGAGCTGGAACAGAAGTAGGTCAATAAAATGTACTTTATATGTATGTGATTAGCAGTCTTAAAGTATAAAGCAATATTCCCCTAGGGTTGGGAATGATACCCATGTTAAAAAGATGCAGCTTAAAAAAATATTTACCATAAAATCAAGGGGATAAATGAATACTGAAGAGTCAGCTGAAGTCATAAACAAATATTCATTACTATTTTGGAGTTTTGCTAAAAGTCTAAATGTCTTCTTGAAGCTGTTCTAAAGCCCATAATAAGCCTAGATAACATTTTATATTAACTTCTGCTTTACAAGAGGCAAAGTGCAGAAGCTTTGAAAGCTAAGTAGTGCCTAACATTTGTTTAAAATATTAAACACAGTTTGTGTAATAGAACTAATCTTTAGGTTATTTAATTTTAATACTAGACAAGGATTATGCATGTCTGTGCCTATATTCATATGGAACTGCACGTAAGCAGATTCTGTGTGTATTATTTGTTAATCGCTAAGTAATTGAAATGTTGTACACATTGGAAAACTGACACAAGGTTTTATACAAGATCTGCTTTTCTGAACCTCTTAGGAAAAAGGAGATCATTGCTTCTAAAAAATAAAGCTACTGTTTCCTCGTGAAGGAGACACATTTCAAGTCAGAATGAGGAATAGTACTCAAGTTTTAATATTTGCTTGGTTTAACAGCTCAGCTGCACACTTCTGATAATGAAATTATGGTTTATTATACAATGCCATTGACTAAAATGATGCTATATGCAACACAATGATATTTGCATTTGAGGCAACTTGATAATAACACCTCGCAAGTTGTCTGTCTTAAATCTTCAGTTCCAAGCAGAGAGAGGACACTTATGTGTAGTCACTACTAAGATTTCAAGGGTAAGGTAGGTCATCTTATATACATGCTAGTGAGGTGGAGGTTTTGTTGGTTTTTTGTTTTTATTGTTTTTAAATACTTTATAAAACAAAAGCCTCCCCAAGCTGCACACAGCCATATTCTGAATTAGGAATAGTTCTAAGTCTCCTGCTGGCATTTGAACTCATATAAAAGTTGTGCTGAAGTTTGAAGCTTGAGCAGGTGTACTGGGGAGACTTCTGTAATGCACAAAATTGTATAATGTCTTTCTAATAAGTCACTTATCAGAAAACTGTAAGATTGTAGTGATGTAGGAGGAGTAAATATAACTAGATAGGAGTTTTTTAGTCTTTTAAGGGTTATTTTTATTTCTATATTACATTATTATTTATTACAGAAAATAATTTATTTTCTATGTAGACTGTGTAATGTTTACTGAAGAGCTTAGTATTTTCTGGAGGAGTGTGAATTGTAAAGATTATGCCATGTTGTAGAAGGCAAACTTTTCAAATGTCATTTCCAAACCTAGAAATCATTCTGGACATATGGAAGTCCAACACCGAATTATCAGACCTGCTATACAAGTAACGAAGACCAACTGTCCTGCAGTTCCCTCAATTAAATTCTTATTCTTTTTAAGAAAGGTGCAGTGGTCTCATAATGACTTCAAACAGCTCTATTAGCACTTTCAGATATACCATACCTGGTCTTAGGAACTTGTACAGGCTGATTTCACAAGAGACCCCACACTCAATCCTCTTCCACTACTGCTCATTCCTCTTCTACTTAACCCTTTTCTCTATGCACAGGGGCCTGGGCTTGTTGGTGAATACTGAAGTAAGGAAGGGAGGGCGTACCTCAGCCTTATCTACATCCAAGGGCACTAAATCACCCACCTATTTCAGTAGCAGGCCCACTGTTCCTGGTTTATTCTTCTATTATTCACACAGTGATACAAGCTCTTGCCATTTTCAGTTTCAGTTGAGCTTTAGCTTTCCCACTTTTCCTCCACATCTAGGTGATGTTTCTATATTGTCCCTATAAATCTGCCCATGTCTTCTTCACCTCCTGTTTACATCCTTTTTGCAATGAAGATTCGTAATGAGTTCCCTGTTTATCTAAGCCTATCTCTTGATAAGTGTACCCACTGGAGTGTCAGTATGGAGTGCCAGTGTGGAGTATCTGCTTGGACAAAGGATGGTCCTTAAAGACCTGCTAGCTCTCCTGAGCAACTTCACTCTTCAGTGCTGGATCCAAGCATGCCATTTGCCAGTTTCCTGAATAAGCAGATCTGCCCACCTGAAGTTGAAAGTCAATGTTCCTCTGCTCTCCTTCCTTACGCCCCTTGAGATCTTCATCTGCGCTATTTCATTGGCACTACAGCCAAGGCTGCTGATTACATTCCCCATGATTAGGTCCTTCTTCTCTATTAGGGTAAGTCCAGAAGAGTGACATAGCTGTTTAACCCATTTTACTGAGTTTGTGCCTGGTGGGATTTTGGTATCAGGGGAGAGGGCCGCTGGTGTAGGCTTCTGTAAGAACCTTTGAAAAGCTCCCCTGGCTTCAGGTCAGACCCACCTCTGGCCACGAGTGAGCCAATCAGTGCCTCTGCAGTAACATATTTAAGAGGGGAGAACCTGAGGGGAAAACCTTTTGTTTTGGGAGCGCTTTGTTTTGGAGAGGAGTGGGATGTGAGGGAGACAATCAAGCAGACACTGAAGTCAGTGGGGAAGGAGTAGTGCAGAGACACACCAGAGCAGCCATTCCCTTAAGGCCTATGGTCAGCCTTTGCAGCCCTAAGAGATCAATGGTGGGGTGGAATCCTGTCTGCAGCCCTTGGATGCCTCTGCACTGGAGCAGGGGACTGCTCCCAAAGGAGGCTGTGACTCTTGAGGGAGGCCTGTGCTGGATCAGTCTGTCACTAAGAGGACTACAGCCTGCATGAAGGGACCCATTTGGTAGAAGAGTTTTGTGGAGGACTGTCTTCCGTGGGAGGGATCCCACGTCACAGCAGGGAACGACTGAGTTTTCCCCCTGAGAGAGAAAGGAACAAGAGGAACAATATGGAATGGACTGAGAATGACCACAACTCCCATTCCTTGCCCCCCTGCATTTTGTCTTAACCCTTTAGTTGTATTTGTTCCTCCCCATCCCACTAAAGGGAACTAGGTGTGAGAGAGTGACTGCATGGTTGCTTTACTGCTGGCTGTTGCTGGCTTCACCCATGACACCCATCTAGCTTCTGCGATAAGAACTTATCCCCTGTCCCCTCCAGAAATCTCCAGATTAGCTTGCATTCCTCTGTGTTCTACTTCCAGCAACTGTTGTGAGGTTTAAAGTCTCTCTTAAGAACCAGTATCTTGCCTTAAAGAAGATTCAGTACATTTCCTTATCTTGACCTTGCACTTTATCAAATTCATACTGCAATGTCATCCTCACCAGACTCTTTGGTCCTCGGTCACCACATGTCATCAGCCTGCCTGTTCCATACCTGCTCCTCTACATGAAGAGCAACATCCCTTCTTCCCTGCTTATCTTTCCTGACAATCATGTACCTGTCCATGGCTACACAGTGATCACTTAAGCTGTTTCTTCGTGTCTCAGTTACTCCAGTTGTCTGGTTCTTTCAGCCACATGTAGAGCTCCAGCTTTTCCTGTTTGTTTCCCAGTGTTAAGGATGTTATATGAACTGCTAAATCCAGCAGATGCTGCTCCTGGAAATTCCTCCTGGCACCTGAATCTCAGCTGGGTGCACTTTGAGAGTTCACTAGTGAAAACACATGCCCCTTCTCCAAATCACAAGCACACCCACATCTGTAGATTCCTTGAATGCCAGCACTGTGGCCTCCCAGTCTGATATCAATGACTGTAATTCCCCAGCTAATGTCTGATACAGCTAATGGTCATCTTCCTATTCAGTGTGATGAGTTTTGGGCAACTTACTCTCCTGGGCAGTTCTGTGGTTATGCTGCACCTTCATGGTATTAGTAGCTGCTGTTGTCACAGACAACAGAATGGCTGAGGTTGGAGGGCACCTCTGGAGATCCTTTAGGAGAGCTCCCTGCTCAAAGCAGGGTCAGCTCCAGCAGATTGTTCAGAATCATGTCCAGTCAAGTTTTGAGCATCTCCAAAGATGAAGACTGTGGCCTCTCAGGGCAACTGGTTCTAGCATTAGACCATCCTCATGGTGATTTATTTTTCCTGAAGTGGCCGATTTGCTAAGGGTGGGAAATGATTTATCGTGTATTTAAAATAGGTTACAGGAAAAGCAATAAATGAAACTAGTTTTAAATAATCATAAATGGCATTAACTTAAATTATGACAAGTCATATACTGCCTAAATTGTGCTTTGGTTGTTCTCTTTTAGGTAAAATTGGAGAAGAGAAATCTGTACTTCTTCAGTAAAAGAAAAAACCTCTAAAAGTTTATTAACTAGTCTGATTCAGCCTTGTAAAATGTGAATGCTTTTATGGTGTTAGTAAAATGAAACGGTCTGTTAGAACTGAGGGTAGCATCAGGAAAACATGACATTATTTTATTTTTTTTCCTCTTTTTGTTCTGTGCTAAGAATAGAATTGAGTTAAATGTAATGATCTTCCAGTGATAAATGTGTTCTCAAATGAAGGTCAAAAAGTAGAAAATTTAGTTTTAATCGGGAAATCTAGACCCTAAAGCCAATCAGAAGGATATATGGTTTAACATATTTTCAGGAAGGGTTTCAGGGCAAAAGCATGGTATCTCTGTGTGTATTTAATGTCAGTGGGTTTAATCAATGCTAGAAGCTAAACAACTACAGTATTTTTCCCTTTTTAATGTGAGTGAATTAATCTTCACTACACTAGCAACTAAACCAAAGTGTATAGTAGTCTTGAAATCACACAGGGAAAGAGGAGAACTAGAGAAACTTCTTTATGAAGATAAGACTTTCCTGGAACAGCAGAATTGGAGTTTTAAGAAAAAACAAGTACTGCAAAGAATTGTAAAGTTGCTTGGTTTGTCAATGTGAGAACAATTAGAGAAACACTAATAGATCCAGTTATAGGACTAATTCTTTCTTATTCATCTCTGCTGATTTGTTTGAAGGTTAGTAAAGAAAAATTACGTGCACAAATAATTAGAAAGGATAAATAGAAAATCTATTTTGAAATAGCAAACATAATCTTTTATTTTCAGAAAAGAATCTAAACATATATATGGGAATAAAGAATATAGTAAGTCTGAAATTAGTATGGCATTGAAACAACTTATTAACGTGGTTCCTCTCTTTTACACTGTCTGTTACATGACTAGATAGATGCCTGGCTTTTTTCAACAGCAGTGAGTTATTTATTGTTACGAGCAGAAGATAATATTCAGTAACCAAACAGAACAAAAGGCTGTTGTGATGCAATACTGTGAATATTGCTATCAGTATAAGTGTTTTTTTTTCCGTTGATGTTTGTCAAGTGCATTGTTTCTGACATACTGCAAAGTATACCTCGGCTTGTCTTGTTTTGTGATATTCTTTGTGTAATAAATTCTTTGAGAATAAAAAAAAAGAAAAATTAGTGAGAGAAGTGCATGTCATACCTGTGGATAGACCTTTCTGGTATGATGAGTTAATACTGCTGCAGGCTTATTTATCATTCCTTTAATTTGGGTTTAGATGGGTGGTATATTAGTCCAGTTTGCTGCTTGCTGATTTAACAGTAGGTTCTTTATAAATTCTCATTTACTATAGCTAATATTTTAACTAGTATTCAGTATGACAGAAAAAAAGAGGATTTAAAAGGATTAATATAAACTAGCAGTGTTTTATTTCCTTAAAAAATGTCAACTTAGACATTTTTTGCATTAAAGTTATTTTATCTGAAATTCTATGTGTTTTATATATGTGCAGCATTACTCAGCCCTGGAACAGGTACTATTAACGTAGCTTTACATTTCTTGATTTGAGTTATGCCCCACTGATCTGTTCTTTTGACTCATTCCTTTGAGTAACCTGCTCTTTCCAGAACCAAAGTTTCCTGAAGCCATCACCACTGCCTGGATAAAAAGATTTGACTTTTGAACCAGTGTTTTAAAAGCTACATCTGTAGATTGCAGGAAAATGAACTATCATGTAGTTCAAGTTACACCTTTGCCTAAAGTCCTAGATGTGTCCACCCTTAAGCACAAGCATCTGGAGTGATTGCTTGGGGTCCCATGACTTGGTCCATTCCTGCTGCTGTTCATTCTCCATTTTTTACTGAGTTTTAGGTGCAGCACTGCAATTGCCCTCTGCAGAGACACCTGTACCCAGAGCAGCTGATCTGCATATATTGTTTTGTTTTATCCTGGACTGAGATTTAAATTATTGTGTTGTTATGATTTGGACTATTTTCATTGTTGGGGGGGGGGGGGGGGGGGGAGCAGTGTGGGGGGGGACAAAGAAACCCCCCAAAAAGAAACACAGCAACCAACGTAACGCCCCCGAAAGCAAAGCCGGACGCCAC